>CAKAOH010001577.1:0-11947 GCA_916701665.1 Sebastiscus tertius | reverse complement strand
TACAGTGAGTAGAGTGAAGTGGAGAAAGTTAAGGTGTGGCAACATGCTACATCAATAACTGTACACATTGCATGTTGTAGTATAATGGACCGCCACAAGTATAGCATACACACATACAGACACAAAGTCACATCACCTTTTTTTTGCTCATGGAAAAGTAGATTTAGAAAACATTACCTTAACTCAGTGAACTTATGCTGACTAGTCCAATCATGTTTCATCCGAGAGTCAGAGCTACATCCTGCCATGTCACCCTGCACTCTGTTTCCTCCATCATCTAAACTGAAAGTTAGGTAGCAGCCAAGAGAGGGTAGAGTCGAGCACAGGAACAGGAAGACACTCTTCAGAGGTCGATCTGTCTGCTGCCTGGCTCTCTCCTTTGCATGTGTGTGCCTGTGTGTAATGTGACGTGTGTGGCGATGGGTGTGTGGGTGGGGTGAACAGAGCCTTTATGGGTGTGTTTAATATTTGATAGGGCATCTTTTAGGTGCCCCATCCAGTGGGCTGCAAGAGGAGAGTTGAGGAGAAATTATCCTTTGGGGGGAAAATCACTAAAAGAAGAAAAACATCATAAAGACTCCAGGAAAAAATAGATTATCTGTAGCAGGAAAAAATCTGATCAATTATCCACAATATGGTACAAAGTCTAAAGACTAAAGTCACATAACACTTCGGGCTCAAGATGTTTTACCAACAAGCTAAAGTAACAATTGTCAGTGTGCATGCTGCTGTATTCCCTATAATGCCATAAGATCACCAGAGGGGATAATAAAGGGAAACAGATCCCGCCCATAGCACTCAGCTGCACATGAAAAGTCCAGTAAAGAGGAATTAGTTGTGGTTCTCATAAAGATTCAATGCGAGTTTCAATTTCCCCCGTTCATTTCATGGTTGACAGCATACTGGTTCCAGTCAGTCAACCGTTTCCAGCTAAGTGCCAGCAGTAAAACCGTACGAGCTTTGCCAGTTCCTCAATACCTCCTGTTTATAAGTGTCACATGCCCTGATATATCACAGCAGGGAGTCTGATCCAAACCACATCAGCGACAGTAAAATAAAAAGCTAAAACACAGGGTTTCTAAGGA
This sequence comes from Sebastiscus tertius, assembly GCA_916701665.1. Taxonomy (NCBI): domain Eukaryota; kingdom Metazoa; phylum Chordata; class Actinopteri; order Perciformes; family Sebastidae; genus Sebastiscus; species Sebastiscus tertius. The sequence goes on along the minus strand of CAKAOH010001577.1, from coordinate 10,862 downwards.
CTAATTCAGCCTTTGCATTGCTTCCTGTAGTGCTTCTATTAACAAGCCTCAATCAAAGTCAGCTGTTAGACAGCTACGTCATTATAGAGTGCTGCAGGAATGAGCCCTAAAACCCGGAAATGAGTTAGCATTTAAGCACTTCCAGTTCCCTCGCCTGGAAGTCAATGGATTTTCTGAATGGGTTTTTAGTTAGATGCCTGAAAAGGTCTGTGGTTAACACAAGCTTAAGAGATTTTAACATTTTGTTCTACAATATAAAATACATCAGTTAATACCCCGCGTTAACGCAAATTAGTAATTAGTATCATAAACGTTTCTTTGCCACAGAGCTTATTTTCTGCAATAATCCAAAATCCAATGGAAAAATCCCATTGGCTTTTTGTCGAGGGAACTGGTGCGATTCTAACTTCCAGGTTGGCCTACAAAAATACGTCATCCCTGCACCACTCTGTGTTGGTGTTCTTCAAAATTGACGTGAGTGCTAATTCTAGCCTGAAAACTTTTTCTACCGTATGACTTTGAACTGTGGAAAGAAATAAAATATGCTTCGTGCTACATTAATTTAGGATATATGCACAGAACCAAGATATTGACAAAGAAAGTCTGAACAAAAATGAGTCATACCACTGACTAGTCACGACACACACACCCTCAAAAAGTCCTCCTCATCCACCCTGACTCATCCATAAGAATAACTCTGCCACTGCCATCTTCCTGGATATGTTGAGCAGTAGAAGTCTTGGCAGAATCTAATTATCTTCACTGTTTGAGTAGTCCAGATGTCCACACACCCATCACCACAATCACATTTCTCCTAACACCACTCCTCCCTCTATGATTTATCGTTCACAGTTTTTAGTATGTAGGCATGAATAGACAGACACACGAGCATCTCTTCCCTCTTCCATATGTGACCTTCACTTGAACCCTGCTGTGAGAAGACTGCAGTGCAATTTGACAGCTCCATTTAATTCTCACCTCCTGATTGGCCACAAGGGCTAGAAAGAGTCGCGAGGCAACAGCGCAGGTGTCAATCACTGTCAGCGAGGTCATTTATGTACAGAAGATGGTAGCCAAAGGCAGGAAGGACAGCAGCACGAGGGTTACTTTTCTTTTTGAAGCATAATCAAACTTCACTGAGACCACAGGACATCACATTCTTGATTGATCAACCAAGTGAAACATCACACAACTGTTGCCAGCAATGTACTAATTTAGTCGAGTGATAAAACTCTCTTGCCTGAACTGACTGGCTGAGAATAATTTAATTTGGGAGAGTATGTTGTTAGGACAAAATCCGAATGTGCAAAATGTCAAAATCAATAAATCCTCCTAACAATTCTGATTACATGCACTACAAAGTTTTTTTCTATAATTATGCACACAGCCTTGGTTTCAACTCAAAATAACCCATGGCGTACATGGGTTCACGTGCATGTAACATAACCGTGAAGGAACTCCACCCTGTCACCGGCCAAGTGGATGTGTGAGATCACTTTAATACATTTTTATATTGCAGAATTTTAATATAGAATTCATAGCAAAATGTAATGATAAGCTGAAAACATCTATGGAAAACATCTACTGAAATGTATATTGGCAGCAAACGGGAAGTAAGTCTGTTGTAAAAGCATATTTTATGACCTGTTATTAAAACAGACAGTTCATTTCTCTTTATGATGTCAGACATGATATGAAAATAGTCTGCTTCAAAGCTTTGATGAGAACATGAACACTAAATGAACCCAGAGAGCATGACAACATTTATATGAAGCATAATATCACTTTTAACTGAAGTAGAGGCGCATGCATAGGATTATGCACCGCTATCACAGCCCCTTAAGAGAAAGATAAATCCTTTATAAGCATGCTTTCTCACATGACTCTTGAGCAGAACCGCACACCACAACATTTACATAGCAACTAGGACTCGGGGTCACATGTAAAGTTTACGACCAGTTCAGCAACCGCCTGCCTTCCCCCGAGCTTTTCTTTGATACCGCAACAATGACATCCATTTGTCTGCTGTGCCAACGGCTTTTCTCCACACTGACATGTGAGTTCATCTGAAATATCTCCAGCTTATCAGCCCGCTGTGCCGTTTATTGGGCATTTGTGCCAACTCTGACTCATTCCTTATCGCCACAAGTTACAATGCAAAACACAGGCCTGTCATGAGAGGTGAGAGATGTGGCTTTCAGAGAATGAACCTAATGTTAAGGCCCTGAATATGAAACATAGTCTAGCCTAAATAATAAGCTTTTAATAGATCATGTTCCTGCTGGATTTATCCTCTGTGAATGGACAATACACTGCTACTTCCTCTCTGCCAAAACTTCCCTCTTTTCCTGTGCCTCCTTCCTTTCCACTCTTTCCATCAGGCTGAATTCTCTTAACAAACGCTTCCCCCGATCTCTATTATTTTCTTAACCGGCACATGTTTGTTCAGTTACTGGCAAACAGTCTCACATGAGGCTAGGGAGAACAAGGCATTCTCACATCAAATAAGGTCACAACTCGTGGTTAACATCCACCAAAGTCCATACCTTGGTGTCCAATTTTCCACAGGGATTAGAGCTATTAGGTCAACTGATGAAACTAGAGGGGAACCCATCCAAAAGAGTGTCTGATACAATGGAGTAACCTTTCTATTCACCTCGGGAGATAAACTGGCTGAATACTCATTGGTTGTGGCTAGATAAACCCTGCTGTGTAAATTGCTTTTGAGCACAGAAAGGCACCATAGAACAATGAAGTCCATTATATGGTGCTGTTGGATTGCTGCAGTTGAGCCTTCCATGCAAACACAGCATTTGAATATGTCTGTGCAGGTAACCCCATAGACATTCAGGACAGGATTCTTGCCTTTGAACAGGACTTGAGTAACGGCTCTGTTATCTTGGGTGAAATAGAAGTTTAGGAGTGACAATGATATGGCAGTACTGAGTGGCTAAAAGAGGGGCAATGTGCCAAAATGAAACTGGCACAGCAACACGAGAACAGTATGTTTTATTAGCTTGGCAGTGCTCTGGAAACAAACCATCATGTCTGAGAAAAACATCTATTTTGAACAAATGCATGCAGAATGCAGCAGGTCACATACTGTGACTGAGAGTGAGCAGCTCACAATCTGCAGCACATTATGCCGACCTTACACAAGACGACTTTTCAAGCGATTTCGCAGACATATTTCCAATGTCAGAATAAAACCACAAGAGTTTTTGCTAGAGTTGCGGTGTGCTCCTGTGATCATAAAACTCAGTTCAAGCTGTCTTAAGTCAGTCTTTTACATGTCATTCTGATAAAATCAAACAACTTTATTACCATTGTAAGTTCAATGACGTGGACATTGCCAACAACCAATAGATGCGCTCTCTCCAGCACCAAACGGGAAGCAGTAAATGGGGTAGAAAGTAAACATGGAGAAACTGGAGGAGTTGTGGAGTGAACAAGAGTACCTATTTGACGCGTCCTCCCATTTATACCATGATAGAGTGGAGAAGGAAAAAAGCTGCAGCTCCAGCTGTGAGAGGGTATCAGACTTACAGTCTTTTAAAAGTCTTCTAATGTATGGTAGGCATTAGTTGTCCAACGCCTGATCCCAAGTACATACAGTAAAGACTCTATAATATCACATGACTCAAAGCTTTGAGGGATTATTGTACGGGATGTAAAGGTTTTAAGGAGAGCGAAGCTTTGCGGCCGGGTGTAGTTCAAGCTCAATGCAGTTACATTACATGAAGCTAAAAAGACAAAGAAGAACTGGGTGACATGCTTCGTTTATCCGTCACATTGATATGAGCCACAATGGCAGCCGACATGCTGACAAGGGCAGACCTCCTGGTGAGGCGCATACTGCCATGCTTCTGAATTTGACCTCAATATAGGAACAGCATGCGGTTCAAACATCATATAAAGTACTATCAACACCTGTGAGGGTGTACCATGGGTATGTAGGAGCTTTAAATGATGCACGTTATTAGCTTGTTTGAGATGAGCAAGGACTGCGCAGAATTGATCACCAGCGATCGCCGCACAGCACACGCCGGTTAGATTTGTGACCGACTTGATCCGGACTTGCCCTGACATCATGCAAATGTGGGCAACGATAACCTCATCGAGGCGGCTGCAGTTTTTAGAGCCAGATGACGTAGCTGCACTCCACCGACTGCAAGACCAGGGAATGATAGGAAACACCTGGCTGTCGCCTGATCAAGGAGCTGATTGGCTCTTAGTTTTGACAACAAACACCACGTATTGTAGAAAAATACAAATTTTCTGTATAATTGTACAATTTAACGCAAGATTGTAGGCTATTAGTCTCATGTTGTGACACACATCTGTGAAACACATCTTGTGTGGTTGATAATCATAATAACACGATCCTTATTATTCTCTAACAAAGCTGATGACTGTTAATATCATTAGTAACACCTGTGCGTTTCCTATTATGGCAAGTGTGTGAAACAGGTCTATTCCATTTTGAGTCAAAGATTTCAGCATCTGCTCATGTCTTGACAATAAATGTCAGCAACAAGACAATAATGACACACATCTGCTGCTACCACCCTGCATTGTGTTCATAACAACACCTGTGCAAACACACTATTTGGAGCAAGAGAACAGAGGGACTCATACACAGGGGAAAACACATAACCCATTCTATATAATAGTGCTGCTTTCTGTACAGAAAACATCAGTTGTAAACAACAACCTACAGTTTGATATAATAGAACAGTTAAACAGTGTGCCAAGATCACAGTGCAAAGGAAGAGATTGTAAATTTATCACTCTCAATAAAAAACATTTAATAAAATGTTTAATGTCAAAGCATTTACACCAAATTGAGACCTGGCAGCGGCACAGTGCAGCTCGCGGCAATAATTACATTTTTCTACAGGCAGTATTCATTTGTTTCAGGCAGGGAGAATTTTTTTGAAACATAGGCCAACATGTAAAAGGAGTCACAGGATCTATTTACTGATTGGCTGCGGATCCTCTCCGACCGCACTTTGCTGCTAAAAGTTAAACTTTCCTCAATTTTTGTTTGGCCGCACTTCGCCGCGGCTCGCTGAGCTCGGGAGCCGCCGCCGCAGCTTTTCATAGACATTGCATGGCAGTTTGCCGCATGCCACACTTCGCCGCTGCTCTGGCGTGAACTCGCCGTTTAATGTTACTCTTCGGCTTCGACAAATCAGGGCATGGCTTGACAAAGTAAAAGTAATTTGCTTTTTTTCCCCCCCTCAACCATGCCATCTTTCTTTCTGTCTTTTCTGTATTTTTTATTGCTGCCTTTACAATTTCTATTACAGTCTTTTATTTGATTTGAAGGGGATTTCCTGATCTTTTAAGGGCATTTCTGCCCAAAGCGCCTGTCAGTTTCTGACCCTGTGTCAGTGCATCTGAGATCCTGTGTGTCTACACTCTGCTACACACTGAGCTATTCCAAGCACTTAAACATCTGTGGTCTTACCGAGGGAACTGATAAGCGTGGCTATGTATAGCTCTAATGATAGGCTCCATACAGAGAGAGTAGAGGGTAATGAGGATCAGAGAAAAGTCAAAGTCAAAGTCAGTTGCAAGGCTCTGAGCACAACACCACAATGCAAACATACAAACTACACAACAACACATATAAACATACACAAAACTAAATTATAAGCACAATGTATTATCCTGAATGACCTAATCTCTGGGCATTTTAAAGCCCCCCTCCAGTGTATTTAGGCATTTCTAAGATATTTCATATTTATTTGAGTCATTCCCTGAATAAGTTGATTAGCCATACTGTTTGCCAAAATGTTTTGACAAATAACTTAATTTTGTGCTCAAAGTTAATAAAAGAAGGTTGTTGCTAAAATGGGAATATGACGTATGACTATAGTGGAAGCAAGTCATACCTCATCCTCCAAGCTTGAGCAGGCGCACTCATGCTCGTTTGTGTCTGAGCAGCGGCAAACCGATTAATCTCAGTTTGTCTTTCTAGTTAGTTAGCTAGTTAGGTGTAGTTAGCTAGCCCAACTTGTTGCATTAGCTAATTGAGGGTTTTCATTTAATTTTTTGTTTCCTCCACCTTACTTTAATGTGTTTATTTTCACCATGGGATTTGTGTGTGCGGTGAACGGGTGCAATCAACGCAGTGAATTACACGAAATCCCACCGGCAGAATTAGCACAACACACTGACGGTCTTTCTCACTCGCTCTCTTCTTTACCATCTCCAGCTGGAGATAGATTAACAGAAAGCAGTCAATGCTGTTTTGGAGGTTTGCCTACAACTTTCAGCTCAAGAGGAAACAAGAGAAAAGCCCTGGTAGAGAAATAAACGAATCACTGTACAGCCCGGTGCTGTGCCAGTGCTGGGATCTGAGGCGAGAGCGGCCGGTAATATGTGTATCCGTCCTCCGTTGCGCTGCGGCCGGCGTGTGGAGGTGTGGCTCTTCGGTGCAGCAGCAGCAGCCAGACGGCCGCCTCGCCAGGAGCAGACGGTAAAGAAGAGAGCGAGTGAGGGAGAGTGTGTGTGTCTTGCTAATTCTTGTCTCATTTGTGATCTAATAAACAATCAATCACTGGATTCATCTAAACTGGGTTGAAAAACGATGCTATCTGGTTTCCATGGTAATTACAAAGTCTGACTATTAACCACGCCCGCATTCTCTGTTTGAGAATGAACGAACCAAAAAACAGGAAGTAAATCTGGCTGGAGGGGGGGCTTCAAGGACTCAGCTATTAGATCCCTCATTGATTTGATTTGAACTATATTCAGTAGGGTAGAGTGTGTGCTAAGAGTCAGAAAAACAGAAGAGATGCTACGTCCGTTATGTTCCAATAAATGAGGTCAGAGAGAAACGACAATATACAGTAAATACAACACCAACAGCTCATGTCTGAAGGGTTGTTTAACCCTCACCTTGATCTATGTTGACTCCCTCAGTCTGTGATTTCTCGCAATGCCATACAAATGACTCAACACTTCTCAGTGCTCTAAGTAGTCACTTTTTGCATCATGCATACACACTTTCACATCTTATCCATTGGCCTCGAGGTCGCCCTTTAGGAAAATTGCAGTGTCTTGGAATGACTGCTATGCACAGGGTAATGTGTATCTTCACACATAGCTAAACGCTGACGGTTAGGGCACACATGAAGACAGGCAGACAACAGAGACACAGTCTGGGAAAACCCTCACATGTTGAACTGCAATTTGGGGGGTCTTTAGCAGGCAGGTGCATAGTGGAGACATTCAGCTGTTGTTAGGGGGGGAATTAGATTGTAAACACACCCTCAGCCAAGTTGGCGCTCCAGGACCTATGCCAACAGGTGCCTGAGGAACACACACATGGATTTGCATGTGTGTGTGTATGTGTAAACGCAACCCCACCCAAACACTGAGCACACCATAGGAGTGTCCATCTCACTAACACTAGGGGCAATCAGTCATGCCTTATCCTAATGTGTGCCGGCACGTTGTTGGCTGCCATGGCGCTTTGCAGTGTCTGACCTGTAATAGATCACGGCTCACACACAGATAGTTATGAGACTTGACTGACAGCAACTTCAGTTGCGGTATAAAAATATGAATATGTGAGGCTGCACTGCATGGTATAAAATCCCTGGTTAAATTTGAACTCCTGTCATGAAGGCTAACCATGAGTCATCTTAAGTTACCCTTTAATCCTGATATATGCATGAGGAACACACGTTGCAGCGGTGTATCTCAAACAAGACTGAGTTGCCCTCAAGAATGAAGTATTGAGACACACAGAGAGAGACTGTGTGACACTTGTCAAGCAAGAAATACTGGTCAACTGGCCATCACTCCATACCAGGCGTAAGATCCACAGGTATCAGTTCATTTATAAGACTATCATTGGCAAAACCCCCCCATATCTCCGCTCACTACTCACTATTTCCAATAGTAACTTAACTTAACAGTAGCAATTTAAGTTCCAGCACCTATATATATATATATATATATATATACAGCATATAGTTGCAAATACTGTAAATATTGATGTTTTATTTTTAGTGATGTACCAATCTCACTTTATCAGTCCCGATACTGATAACGATACCTGGGCTTTGGGTATTGGCCAATACTGAGTACTGATCAGATACCTTTAATTAATAAGCTGTATGCCTCACTGAGTGGAAGTGACTTGGATTATTCTTTTATGTGTAAGGCAACATCTGGCTTGACTTAAATATTGCTTTCCTAACTTTGTAAAACAAAATATGACCAATAAATACATAGATTTAGATACATTTACTGAATTATACTTGATTATTAAAATAATAAATCGCACACTAGCAACTTGTTAAAAAATCTTAAAAAATGAACAGTGTAAACCTTTTTAATGCAGCAAAAAAAATTTCTCAAAATTTAAACAGGATTGAAATTACAGTATATGATGTGTATTAACATAAAATGTAATTGAATAGATCGGCCCCATTGTCACCAATACCCCGATCCAGCTATTTAAGTCAGTATCGGCCCGGTATCCGATCCAATATCAGTATCGGTGCATCCCTGTTTATTTTTGTCTAATGTTTTATTGCACTAGTTGTATTTATGTTCTATGTTTAATGTCTCGCTTTGCCTTTCGTCTTTTGTAAATGAGAATTGGTTCTAAATAAAGGTAAAATAAATAAAAATAAATAAATAAATAATCCAAAATGTTTCACTGTATCTACATTGTGAGACCAGTGTGCACAATTTCTGCTATAGTTTGTTATATAATAAGTATATGCTTGTTACATAAAGACCTGGTCATCCTCAGTCATGGTAGAGTAACTCTTTCCAGGGCATGTTATGATGTGATGGTGATGCTGTGAAGATAGAAAAAATGGCTTCTTCTGCTTCACTGGACTTCACTGACAAATAGTACCTCATTAAAGGTTCTTTGCTGTTTCTCTTCATCAGTTTAATTGAAAGAAATATATACTACCATCTTCCCGATCGGACAAATAAGGAGATGCATTACTACATAGCCTACAGGCAGCAAATATTGCCAACAGAGTACTTTTAATTGTTTCCCCATCATTTCACAATCATAACAGGAGTTCTGCACTCTGGTTTACACACCAAAAAAATGACAATAACCTGATATTTTCAGGTGGAATTTCATTCATTCATTCATTCATTCTTTCTCACTGTGCAATATCATTTGCCACTTGTGAAATTTTGTTAATAGTCTGTTTATTGTTAATACTGTATATACTGCTTTTATTTTTATACTTCCTTCTATTTAAATGGTTCATATTTTGTTACACTTTGTTTAGCTTTGTTTTACTGTGTTAGCTGATGCATCTTGTTTTCTGCACTATCCCCTTTGCTGCTGTACACTGCACATTTCCCCACTGTGGAACTAATGTATAGGAATATCTTATCTCATCTTATCTTATGTACTGTACAATATGATTGCACTTACCAGTAATTATGCCGTTAAAAGCATGTTTACAGCCTCAGCGATGGGTCAGCAAACAGTCTGTCCACTTGTTCGTTGTCTTGTGAATAACATGTTGTAAAGTAGAGGTGGTTGGTCTTTCACTTTCTGTTAAAACTGTCTCTCATGACGTCATGATTCATTGATGAAGTGAGAGCTAGCTACATAGTCACTACACAAGTTCAATGAACAGCTTTTTAGCTTGATATATACTAGTATCAAGTCTGTATGTTGAGTCCTGTACACTTAAGACGAGCTGACTGGAAAATAAACACACAATATGTTGTGATTTCCTCGCATTTCCATGAAGTAATTCCACTTTAAAAAGGTTAAAATAGCCCGAAGCTACTGTATCACTGAGCCGTTGGTTTAACTAACTAACTGTCACGGTCGGTCACGGTGGCAACAACGACCAACTGATGATAGCGACCGTTACCACGGTCCGTAAAGAAGCGAAGTGAAGACGTAAACAAACATGTAAATGCTGTAAAAATCCTCATAGAAAACAGTTCTTCTAGTGTTGTAAATGAACTAACCACAGCAGCAGAAGACCTCACGGTGCCAGACGGACTTCCCACAGCAATTCATCTTTCCTCTGACAGCGTCGCTTCCAGCTGGGCGGAGCGTCTATAGATGTCACCTGGGTCTCAAAGAGTGACGCTGCTGAATGCTACATGCTACTATGTTTGGATGATGTGACGTCAGACTATAATGATGATGCGTTGTACATCAATTCATGACAGTAACAGTGAATGTACTCTTTTTATAAGAGTTTGTCAGAAGAAGTATTGAAAATACTACATGCACATCATACAATTATTTATATTTTTTCTAAAAAAAAACAACTATATTCATAAGAATAAATGGTCAGGGACCATTAGCCAACCTTCCTGCACTTAATTAATGAGTTATATATAATACAGCATCATCTTACCCAAATGTATTATTTATTTGAAGAGGAATCATGTATGCTTTTTTTCTTTCTTATAAAATTATATTTTATAGAATATTTATATTTTATTTAATTTAATTTTAAATTACTTTTTTGTAAGAGTTTGTCAGAAGAAGTATTGAAAATCATACACTTGTTTATAATTTTTCTAAAAAAAGAAATTCTATATACATAAGAAAAAATGCTCAGGAACCATAAGTCAACTTTCCTGCACTTCATTAATGAGTTATATATAATACAGCACCATCTTACCCAATGTCAAAAAACACTAGACCATTTAAGTTATTAAATTAATATAGTATGATGCATATAACATAAACTCTGGCATTATGAAATGTATATGTAATTACTCTTTTGTAAGAGTTTGTCAGAAGTGCTATTGAAAATACTACATGCACATCATACAAATATTTATAATTTTTCTAAAAAAAAAAGTATATTCACAAGAAAAATGGTGCCAACTTT
>CAKAOH010001576.1:0-29884 GCA_916701665.1 Sebastiscus tertius | reverse complement strand
TACTTTTACACTGAAATTTGCATTATTAAACAAGTTTGATAACTCTTACAGTTGTTTACTTCTTTCACCATATGTCATCAACATGTACCTTATGCACATTAAAATGACAAATGGCGGAAAAAGAACCCTGACAATAACAGGTGATGTTTACTTAAGGCAAGACATTAATTAAGATATATTTCTATTAGGGCTGTTGATCGATTAAAAAATTGAATCGCGATTAATCGCATGATTGCCAATAGGTATTCGGAATTAATTGCAAATTAATCACATTTTTTTTATCTGTTGACAAACTTGACAAATCTCCCTTTAAGGTACATTTGTCAAGTATTTAATACTCTTATCAACATTGGAGTGGGCAAATATGCTTGCTTTATACAAATGTATGTGTATATTTATTATTGGAAATAACACAAAACACTGACAAATATTACCTAGAAACTCTTCTGTATTTTTTTTTCTATTTCAAAAATTTTTCACCTAATGACTAATGACTAATAATAATTCCAAAATGAACTGAACTTTCAACTCAACCTACAAAATAAAGGAGGGAAAAAGGAAAAGCTGTTTGTCATTGAGTGGATTCCAGTTAAAAATCTTCGAGTGGATGTTTCAATCTCTCTCAAGTTGGGATACTGCACATATTTAAACAATAACTTGACAGGTACTGCATTTAGCATAAAAAAACATGCTCAAATCATAACATGACAAACTGCAGCCCAACAGACAACAACAGCTGTCAGTGTGTCAGTGTGCTGACTTGACTATGACTTGCCCGAAAAATGCATGTGCTCATCATCAGAGGTCAAGGGACCTCTTTGAAAATGGCCACGCCAGTTTTTCCACACCAAAGTTTTGTGCAAGTTTGGAGCGTTATTTAGCCTCCTTCACATGCTAATATAACATGGTTGGTAGCAATGGATTCCTTAATTCTAGTTTCATTTGGTGCCAGTATCGTCACTCTAGCTTTAAAACTAAGCCTGCTACAAGCTCAATATCGCAAGTTGCGTTAATGCGTTAAAGAAATAAGTGGTGTTATAACAAATTTGCGTTAACGCGTTATCACCATAACTTTGACAGCCTTTATTTTTAGATTTACACATATGAAAAAATACTTGTGGTATCCTAAAATAAAGTTTTATACAAAAAAATGCTGAAGGTTAAAAGTAACAAACAAAAACACAACAAAACTCAGTGTTCCACAGTATCATTTACTGTTCACTGCGTATCAGCAGTTGCAACAGAACAGCTCTTTGCCTCTTGACCTTTACGGCGAAACTCCGGCATTCACAAATTCTCCTTGGCACTGATCCTCCTCTGTCAGCTTGTTAGTTCTAGTGAAGCTGAATCATGTTAGCAGTGCCATAATGTGGAGTGAGTAAAGGGCCACAGCATTGGCAGCTGCTCCCAAAACCGGAAAGTTTCGTGCTGCTGGTTTTTTTCTTTTTTTAAATACAAATGAGACGAGTCAAGAGGAATCTTCTCAGTGGTGCCGTGAACCGGAATCAGGTTTTTTCTTTTTCCCTTTTTCTTTCTTTTTTTGTCCCACTGACAAGTAAAGCAGACTCCAGACAGACAGTGCCTGCCTACATATCTGGCTGAGTGGCAGTGACTCAGTGGCCTGTTATTCAGTCCCCATTCTCACTTTCCAGTATGCTGATGAATCCCTAGCCCCACGTCACCGTGTTGGAGGCATGCCTGAAACTGCCCTACACAGCACAGCGCTAATGTTACAGCTTGGCTAGGGCGCACTTGCTGATGTTTTTTTTGTTGAAGTTGTGGTTGCGGCAACAGAACTCTTCTGGTGTTTTTGTGTTGATAAATCTAAATACGAGGCCACCGTGAGACCTTCTTATACTAAATATTTATCCACTACATAGTAAATGTGTTGACCTGAACATCACCGCATGGTTCACTGAATTCCCAGGGGAAAGAGAGTCTGTGACATGCTGGCGGGAACCGCAAAGTGACAAGTGACGCCTCCACCCCCCTCCCCTCCCCTCCCCTCCCCCCAACCCCTTCTCCTCTCCCCTGATAATCTACCACTGGTGCTCTCCCATGTGCGACTGTTTAAACATGTGGTTGAAATGGCGTGGTGGGGGTCGATACAAGCACAAATCTAAACTGCTTAGTGCATTTATAAATATGAAAACACAAGCCACTGGATAGTACATTGCCATACAATCATGCTTCAATAAGAAATCATGGTGCGACTGAATAGTCCAAACAGAAACTGGATGAATCACTCACAAACAAGTCATGGGTTGCTACAAGCAAAAGAGTTGCTGTTCAGTGAACTTTTGATGAGGCAAAAAAAAAAAAAAAGTAGCACCTGGCAATTGCATTCTTGCTTAAAATAAATCCTCTTTGTATTCACTGCCAAAAAGCATTCTAATGAACAACTTCTAACATGAAAGACTGTAATTATAGAGTATATAAGGTTACACTTAAGTCTAACAAGTTTCTCTCACTTGAAAACACAGCAAAAGCTTATTGTTTTTTGACTGACAATTAAAATAGTCAAAAAAAGATGTGTTTGCTTGGATATATAAAAATAGCATGATTAACAAATTCTAACAGACAAGTCAAGACTTTCCTCTTTGACCCCGGAATGCAACCCATCAGAGGGTGAAATTACTCCCCGTCTCCACTAACATAAGAATAAATTACATCTCAGAAGCACGCTTCCTGTTTACAATAGCCTTGTTACTTGTTGATTGAAAGCATATGAATAAACTAGAGCAGTTGTAAAAACAATCTTTTTTTTTTTTTTTTTTTTGCATTTGGCCTCATTTTCTCACCAATTTGGAACGTGCTATTCATACTGTGCATAGTCCCTGATGCTGCCGATCCCAAACACCTCCTCAGATACACATAAGAGAAGAGTTTCACAGGCCTAGACACTTGCACTTTAGACACATCCCAAACAAACTGGTGGCTTAATGCAGAGACAAGGAGATGGTACCCAGCTGAGCTCCCACTGGAGACCACTTCCAGTTCTGTTTCTGGGAGTCCCAGGCTGCACTGGGCCTGTCTCAAGAAGCAGGTTTACTGAGATAGTTAAATAACTGAAGTGAATGTTTCAGTTCATGCTCCACCTTTGAGGGTAGGGTTGTGTATTAGCAAGAATCTGGCGATACGATATGTATCATGATACCGAGGTAACTATTCAATATAATGCGAAACTGTAAGCAAGGCAATATATTGCAATTTCTTTAAACTGACTTTTAGGAAAACTGTCTTATTATAAAGAACATGCCACTATATGCACAAAATCTGAGTAAATAAAGTATTGACTTTATTTAATTTACATAATATCGCAATATTCAATATTTTAGATATTTTCTTGCACCCCTATTTGAGTGGGGGCTCCGCATTTTACTAAGTAAAGTTGTTTATTAAGTGACTAATCCTGCTTTGCAAGACAGGCCCTGAGAGAAAATGAAACCAAAAATATGTTCATAGCTATTTACTGACATATTAGTAGAAGTTAAGTCCACTTCAAATGCCTGTTTATGAGCTGTCATTGTTGTATTTACCATTATGCCTCTGGTCTAAGAGGGAACATAACAAGCTATTACGCCACCTCCGGAGCTATATGAGGAATGTACAAAGACATTTGAAACGGGTAATGTTATCTCCCCATGAAATCTGTTGCCAGCACTTAACGGCCATCCATTGCTCAGGGTTTTGCCAGCCTGACTCCCTATGACAAGCCTGTCTGGCAGCATGAAGAAAAAAAAAATGTCTTCACATTAGACATTCATTTTACCCTTTTTTTTCCACATTTTGTACCGTTAGTTCAAATATTGTTGAAGCCTGAACCTTGAAACTTGAACCTTTTTGGGAAGGAATAGCATTAGAGAGCTGTTGAATAACTAAATTGTGGAAAGATATTAATACATTATGGTGGAAAAATACTTTTCTATCATTATTATAAAACATTTTGAACAAAAATGTAAAGAAAAAGGTGAACAGGCTAATTCTAATACAAGTGTGTGCTTGTCATTGACATAGAGACTGTATATAAAGATAGACGACATGACAGCTCTCCAAAAGTGAAGCCAAAACATCTCCATCGCCCCCTGGTGGCTGGCTGCAGTATAGGTCATAAAGCCCGCCTCCTCCATGTTAGCGGATGGGGCACGAACCAAACTAAAAAGTACACGTCAAATAAATGTTTCCCAAAGATGGTTTCTGTCTTTTTAGGTAGTTCTTATCACGCTGTATGTTTTGACTTTACTTCTGTACAGTGGGAGAAAGTGGAGACGCTCGCCCATCTTTATATACAGTCTATGGTCATGAACATTACCTACAGAAATACTGTAAGTGGCCATTGTTCCCATTTAAGAAACGCTACCCATTTCACTTGAGTATCAGAAACATTATTATAGGATGTCTCACTCAATAAAGGCAACATTGTGAACCACCTATCATAAGGCCAAAAATGTAGTCCTTACCTGGAAAAGCCTTTCCCACACACAGAACATACGTAGGGCTTGTGGACTCCCCCGTCGTGAGAGCGAACGTGGTAGGTCATCCGGTCCTTCCTTTTAAAGCGTTGCTGGCAGATGGGGCACTCGAACGGCTTCTCGTCTGAATGGGACAGCTTGTGGCGATTCAGGTGGTAGACGTCGCGAAAGGCCTTGCCGCACATCTCGCACCCGTGGTTTTTCTTGACAGGTTTGGCGGGTTTCTTGGGGACGTTGTGCTGCTGCGGCACGTTGCCCATCGCGGATGACGTCATGATGCTTGCGCCCGAGGAAACCGAGGTGGTCGCCGTGGAGAGGATGCCCGCCACCGTGGAGATGTAGGAAGGGTTGCCGTTGTTCTCCCGCGGCATGGTGCAGATCATGGGCACCATGGTGGGGGCCGTCTGGGCGGTCTTCTTTGGCCGTGACACCATCTTGATACCGGTGTGGCTGGACTCGTGACGCCGCAGGTGGTAGCTGTCGCGGAAGGCCTTGTTGCAGTAGCCGCAGACGAACGGCGTTTTGCCTTTGTGCTCTTTCTTTATCACAGGCACTGGTGGCCGCACGCCTCCTCCGCTGGCCACATTGTCTTTGAGGAGTTCGGCGGCGCTGGTGATGGGCTTCTGGTCTAGGTGGATGGGCAAGATGGGTTTCTGGTCAATTTGTTCAGCTCCTGCATTAAGGAGTGGCAGCAGGCTGTTCTGGGCCACATGGTGCTGGTGGTGGAGGGCTTCATTGGCCTGCTGAGGAAACAAACACACACATACAGAGATGAATATTTGGCTGCGCCTAAATTGATTCCAGATAGTTGTTGGCAAAGTTTAAGGCTAATGATACTGAAGGGTGAACATTGATTGCAACACAAAACTGATATTATGGTCGATACAGCATAGTATCACAATATTTTGCTTGGCAACATTTTATCGGAACTATTTTTTCAGAAGTTGCAGCAGGCTCAGTCTTAAAGCTAGAGTGAAGATACTGGTATCATATGAAACTTTACAATTGGAATCTGGTACCAACCATGTCATGTTAGCTTGTCAGGAAGAATGCTAAATTCTGGCGAGGAAAAACTAGCATGGGCATTTTCAAAGGGGTCCTTCGACCTCTGACCTCAAGATATGTGAATGAAAACTCTAAGATGAACAGAGTGAAAACTGCATCTTATTAGATATAACATATGTTAAACAACATAATCTGCAAATGAAAAAAGGTAACAAATCGCAATATATCTTATCGCAATACTCAGCATATCGCAAAATGTTTAAATTCACAATTAAGATTGTATCGTGATAATATCGTATCGTGGGGCCTCTGGTGATTCCCACCCCTAACATGCTCTATATAATACACATAAATATTGGGGATTGTAGTTTCAAAACAGTTGAAATACCCCCCTGTATCATTACTTTCCAAAGTCTGCACAAGAATGACCATAACAAAACGAAAGTATTACTGACAGCTGCACAACCACTGGAGGTTTGCCAAGAGTCAGCTTTGACAAGTCCATGAAAACAACAAGGGCTAGTAAGATGTTACAGAACACAAAATGGGCACTGGATCTGTCATTAATGAGGTTGACGGTGCAGCATGCCTCTAGTGCAAAAGAATCCAAATATACTGGATGAAAAATGATCCCGTCATGACGCTGCTGATTCACCATGTGACTGCAAAGCAGGCATACCAAATTAGAGGCAAAGCAGAGTCCAGTGCTCTGTAGAGCGGGCCTTTAGCTTAGCTAAGGAGCTCAGTTAGAGCAGGGCATGGTGAGGTAAAGGAGTATAAAGAGCACACACACACACACACACATTACTGAAAACCAAAGGTCACTAAAGTAGACAAAACAACATGGATCACAGAGGCACAACTGCTTAACTTAGGTTAGTTATGCTCTAACCAAGGTGAAGTCTAAATTTACATTTTGACAATTGACCCTTCCTAAGTGTGTTACTATGTGCTCCAATAACAGTTGAGCAAGCTTGGGACCCGGCAGAACCTCGTTCAACTTTCCTGGGTTTCCCCTATGTATACTTAATGCTACATGCTAGCTTCGTCCATGTTGAGGAGAAAACCAAATTTTGAAGACGGTTAAAAAGATGTGGGGCCAGGAGACATGTAAAGGCGACACTTGACCATGTGGCAGTGTTTATTCCATTCCAAAAACACATTACATTAATTATAGTCACTTCTTAAGTTGGCTAATGTTAGCAAAACGCTTGCTAATTAGCTAGCTAGCTAACATATAGCTAATGCTACACCAAGAGGAGTTAGCCTAATGTCAGGTTACCAACGTCAGCTAGGTTTGCTTCCTCCTTATTTCTGTGGTAAGACATTTGGAAACAAACGGATAGGTTGGTTGCTGACATATTTTTAGATGACATGAATTATCGTTAAAATAAAAAATTATGGCTAACATTCCTTTGTTTATATTAACTGTGTACGGCTACGCGCTGCTCCGAAGTAACCTTTATTTATTTGGATATACACAACGTTTAACATCCCAACGGGAAAAGTCCATTTCCTTGCCAGCGTCGCCATGTTTCTTTTTGTCAAGACTTTTTGTCCGACCTAGCAACAGTAACTAAGGGGGTGGGGGGGGGGCGGGACTTAGGAGGGGTCATATGCACAGCTCAGATTAGTTTTTTATCTCGTTAGTTACCCCTTTTGAGAAATGCCTTAGATTTCATTAGACTAATAGGGACTGCCCCACCAACATCCATCATAATTAATGGAGAAGCAGGCACAGAGTTGCAAATACACCATCAGCTCAGCCGGGACAGATGTTTATGGTAATTCATATCCCTTCATGGTTCTTGCTAAACTTGTTAAGCCAGTATTTTTTTCTCTCCATATCAATCATAAATATGTGTTTTTTTGGTAAATGGACTCAATCAAGACAACCGTGTTGTGAAACACCAGCCAGAAAAGGGCAAGGTGAAATGCTTGACCTTTCCCTTTGAGGTTCAATCATCCATCGCAGAAGGCCAGCCGAGACAGGAGACGCAAAAAGAGGAGGAAGGGGGACAGAGAAGAAAAATGAACCGCACAGTGTCCTCCTTATGTCATCCAGCCTATTGTGAGAGACACAAATCTGAGCAGTGATGCCTCAGCGGGGGATCTTTGTATGCTCATCTTCATTGATTTGGCTCATCTATTCATGAGACAGGGGACATTGTTTATCCACAGCACACTACTCAGCTGAACTAGTGGCCGTCATTCCCCCTCATATGCAATGGGAACCTGGGAACTGGTGGAGAATGCCACCAAGCCCACCCATCCGTTTGTCTAAGCACCTGCTCACACTTGCCACCTTCCAGGATTAGTCATCATCATGCCAATGCTAACCCGTCCGCTGGCACACCAGGGGTGTGCCTGGGGGGTGGGGGGGGCAGCTTTATGTTTGGGTGGGGGTGGGTGGGGGGATACCAGCCGGGAACCCTCTTTGTGAAGCTTGTGAACAGCAGACGTAGCCGCTGCAGACAGCCCGCCTCTATACAGAGGTGCAGGGCGCTGTAAGCTGCTGTGCCTTCATGCAGCTCTGACCATTTTGACACAAATGCGCTCTGACAACTGGGGCTGCTCCCTCATAAATAACATCAAAATGGAGGGAGTGTCCTGATGGCTCCACGGGCCACTGTAGACTTGAATTGAGCTCACGGTCTGAGTCAGATTATGCACTTGTCTTTCTTCAATCTATTGTGTCGCACTCTACAGCTGCTTGCTGAAAAAACCCAATTTTTTTTTTTTTTTTTTTTTTACAAAACAAACAAAAACTATAATTGATAAAAAAAAAAACTGGAAGGAAGGAGAGGAGTGCAGGAAACAAAATATTTGTTTTGTTTTATGGTACATGTAGAGCCTTCCCTTTAAGTTTATGAGTTTGTTCTAGGTTGTTCTTCACTTGTTTACAAGTTCTGAAATCTTTGGCTGCTGCCCAGTTTGCCGAGTTGACACAAGTTCTTACAAAACATCACTTTTGTAATGTTTGTAATCCTCCTGGATTTTTTCTCATAGCCTGTAAAGCTTTACATACGAATACTTCAGGGATTCAGTGCCTTACTTTGCTGTTGTTGTTGAGGTTGCAAGTTTTAGAGGAGGTTTTGATATATTCATTCTTTCACCTGGGAAATGTAAGAGGATGATATGGGCCATTTCTAAGCAACTCTCCATGTCATACTTCTCCCAAAAAAAACAACACTGAAATCAATGAGCCAAAACCTCCAAAAAAGTGGTGGCATTTAAAACAACATCAGATAGTAAACAGTCCTGTTGAGAACAAGAAAACAGCTGGAACATGTAATGTGGCTTAAATTAAATACATTTTACCCAGAAGGGAGCACAAAGAATTCTTGTGATTCAAGAAAGGTCAAAACATTTCTTAAATCTGGACACAAGTGGGATTTTATAAAGAGGTATTCTACTGTATCTGACAAGACTCAGGTGGAGGGTAACTGATAGTAAAAAAATAACTCACTATAAAGTGCAACTCTGATGTAGCTAGAGCTGCAACAATTAATTGATTAGTTGTCAACTATTAAATTAATCGCCAACTATTTTGATAATCGATTTATCATTTTGAGTCATTCTTTAAGAAACAAAAATCTCTGATTCTAGCTTCTTAAATGTGAATATTTTCTGGTTTCTTTACTCCTCTATGACAGTAAACTAAATATCTTGGAGTTGTGGACAAAACAAGACATTTGAGGACGTCATCCTGGGCTTGGGGAAACACTGATCGACATTTTTCACCATTCTATAAACTAACAACTAATTAATTAATCGAGAAAATCACCAACAGATTATTCGACAATGAAAATAATTGTAAGTTGCAGCCCTATATGTAGCATATGTATGGCACATAGTTGACTGATGCCAGCGTAACCACTGCAGTTTCAAAAGCACATGGCTTTACTCTGGCACTAGGACTTGAACCTAAAGTTTACGGCTGACGCTAAAGCTCCTTTCATTACTATATTTTAGAAACGGTGAATAAGAAAAGTACTTTGTGTAACTTTAAAAAGGGTCTGTTTGTCATAATGGACCCGTTTCAAGAAAACAAGCTCTAATAAAAAACCCACTGTGAGCTACCTACGTTTAACTTGGCTTCAAAATAAAACAATAAATAATAATTCACAACACCTACGTAGCACCAAATGGCAAACAGAAAGTTACTGACTGGTGAATATCTAGCAAGCCCAGATAAAGACCCAGATATTTTTTCAGGGGGTGGTGGAGAACAAACCAGAGCTAAAATATTGGACTTGCATACGTCAGGTGGCCACAGACATTACCACGAATGATTAATACTGTTCATGCTTTATGTCCACTGGATTTTTGAGTATAGGCAATTATTTGCCATCATGTTAACCATAGCAACTTAGTGGTTGTGTAAATGTCAGCTTGACTTAATGCATTTCTGCCCCTAATGGAAAAATTATTTTAAATGTAATTAGAACCCTTTTCTTATATCAAATTAAACGGTCACTGCATGGAATGTGAATATCTAAAATATAATTTAACATACAAATACATTGGCCACCAACAAATCAACAAAATGGCTTCCAAATGCAAGGCGCATCAACAACAGCTATTTTTTAAACTATGTTCACATGTCTTGCAGTGTCCTTTAAGGGAAATATTATTAGTTTAAGACTATTAGTTTGTGTCCCAACTGTTGAAAGTAATTTTCTTTTAGACATTTGGGAACTTGTCAGGCAGAATGAATGGATGTGTAGCCCCTTTTTTTTTTTTTTTTTAAATAAATGTTTCTTTCTGATATTATAACACAGTTTATACAGTGTTTTTGTTGTGGTTCTTAGTGGCTATCGCAGTCTCCAGAGGAAGCCAGAATGGAGTTTCGGGCCCAGAAGCATTTGCAGTAGGACTTTTATCACTTTGGGGCATTCTTTACCATATTTCTGTTACGTCGCAGCATTACTGTTGTCATTGCGCATCTAGCGCCAAACTGGTCTGAACAAAAATGATTCACCTAACTGTAGCCTGACAAATACTGGATTTTCAATATATTGCACTGCACATTAATCAAAAAAAAAAAGAGGGAGAGGGCAGCTGTACTTATGGTATTATTCAAGCTCATTTACACAACAATATGGATTATTTAAAACACCTGACAAAGTATTTGAACAAGAATATGCTAATCATCATCATCTCTTAATTTATGCATCTTAATAAAATATCTTTCTATAAATAGGTAACACGGTGGTATACTTTAAAAATACTGCAAAAGCATGTGTCAACGGATGGTGGCTGAATGAAATATTTCCCTCCGTACGTCAATGATAACTGCACACAGATTTACATGAGATTGACAGAGTAACAGTGAGCGGTACATAATACATGCAGGGCTTCTGGCTGGACGCCAGATACTCCACAACAAGCCACACCGTCCATCTGCCCTTTTCATCGGGAAGAAGTAAGTGATCAGTCTCCGACAGCCAGAGCAGAACGTTACTACTACTAATACCACAAAAATGATGTAAGGCACTATTCATGCTCTTTCTTTACCCAATATTAGTATTAGGCTTTAAGATAGCAACTGGATAAGTAATGTGAACTTTGGCTTGTGTAGCAAGACCCTTACACTTAAAAGTCCTCTAACATATTGATAGATAGTTCAAGCTTCCCTGTGATACTTCTACCAACTCTACCTCCCCTTGACCACTTCTCCTGTGACTCCGGAAGTCTGGTAATGATGGCACACACAAGCTCTTCCAAGTTTGACTTTCATCTGTCGTATTCCATCAGTGCTCCCTCTCAGCACCAGTTTTACACATTTTTTATGAAAAGTAAATGCGTTTCTCTGAAGTTTGAACACTTTCATCACAAAATATATCAAATAAATAGTATTGGCTGGCATAGAGTGCTGCAGGGATTACGTATTTCTGTGGGCAAACCAGGAAGTTAGCATTGCCCTGGGTTTCCTCCACAAAAAGCAAATGGGAGTTTTCCTTCGGGTTTTGGATTATTGCAGAAAATAAGCTCTGTGGCAAACACACATTTATGATGCTTATGAGCTAGATAATCTTCACCAATCAACACTACTTTTATGATTTTTGAAGTGTGAATGCAATCACCAGAAGTAACTAAAGCTGGGCTATAAATGAACTACACCAGTAGCATGAGTATACACAACTGCATGATGACATATAGTAGTCTCATTTAGCCACTTGTTAGCAACCGCCTTTTTTTAAGACACATTCAGTCTTCAAAATTCACAAGTGGGATATTTACTGACATATTTTATATTGTAGAACAAAACGTTAAAATCTGTTCAGCTTGTGCAAGCACAGACCTTATTTCAGGCATCTAAACAAAAACCCATTGACTCCCAGACGAGGGAGCCGTAAGTGCTAAAATGCCAACTCATTTCCGTGTTTTAGGACTCATTCCTGTAGCACTCTATTGCCAAGGGACTCCAACATTACAATTACTACCAACAAGACCTTGTGATCTATATCAGTGGTTCACAAACTTTTTCACGTCAATAAATAAATTCAGTTTGTTAAAAATTATTTGTGTAAGCATTTATGCCACTCATAAAACATAACCAAAACCACATCTAACCAAAAAAACCCATTGACTTCCAGATGAGGGAACCGTAAGTGCTAAAATGCTAACTCATTTACAGGTTTTAGGACTCTATTGCTAAGGGATTCCAAACATAACAGTACTACCAACAAGACCTTGTGATCTATATCACTGGTTCCCAAACCTTTTCACATCAAGGACCCCTAAACTGTATATATTCTTAATGTATATGTTCTTATATGCTTGTATATATTCTTAATATGCCCTTGTACAAAGTATTTCCTTTTAGAGTTGTAAAATAACTTATTATTTTAATGGAGCTTCCCAGCTAAAAGCATTTCACACAAACATTTCGCCGTATAACCGGCGTGACAATAAACATCTTGAATTTTGAAACTGACACAAATTAGACCCCCATTTGATAAAATGTTGTCCCAGAGTCCCTCATCTGATATAATGTTTGCTTTTTGATGTTATATATGATCAAAAGTGTATGAAACCCATGAGAAAAATAGCCATACGGTCTGTCATTGTGCTACTTATAGATTGCATTATAGTCAAAATGAATGATTCCTCTTTTTTGCAGGGGACCCCCCTTCAAGGACCCCGTGGTGGTCCTAGGACCTCACTTTGGGAACCACTGACCTATCTGACCCTGCTCTCAATTACATACAGTCACTCATATGAGACTGCAGAAAAACAATAGGCTATAAAAAAAGAGCATTTTTGTGAATGATACTGATAAAGTTCATTGAGGAAGTTCTTCCTCCCATGAGGAGTTAGTCACACCCACTACAACACACTGGGGGCAACTTCATAGATTGCATTAACTATATACTTACTATATGGGTCCATATATTGATTAATAACGGACAAAATGACAGCACAGCGCGGGAAAACATTTCATCATTTGAATTAGACCCTCTCCAGAAACACTCGGGCTCTTACCTCACTAGGCTTAATTCTTTTAGGCTCAGTAAGGCCATGTGAAGAAAACATTTCATTCATTTTATTGAACAAAAGCCTTCCATGTTTAGTAGACACAGTGAAACCCACTAACCGTGGACCAGACATCAGCCTCAACAGCACCACTCACTTTCTGGCTGAGAAAAGGCACATTTATAAATTGCGTAATGTGGTTGCTAATTTGAAAACGTTGCTAGTGTTAGCTGATGATGTTGTGTGCATACTTTGAATTCCTTTCTTCCCGAATAAATAGCTAGTTAATAAACAAGAGAGCTGCACCAGCGCTGCTTATCAAAGCCACGTAACATTAGTTTAGTAAGCTCATTGCGACAGCCTCGCCCAAATTAAGCTAAATTAGCTAGCAAGTTAGATGAAGGCAGCCTAAACATCGTTAGCTAACTTGGCTAGTTACTGGCGGACCCGGCTGGAGGCGAGGAGCGGAAAGTTCAACAAGGACTTCACCAAGAATCATCGTCGTTAGGAAATCTCAGCAGCCGAGAAGTAGACACTTATTCAACGTTTACTAGCGATCACCACTTCAAATTAAAATTATCTGTGGGTTTAACGGCGTTACAATGAACATCTCATGATCCTATGGCGACCGATCACAGCCCTCAATCACAGGAGAAAAACAGCTCTGTCTGGATTGTAACGGTGCAGTGAGCGTTGTCTCCAGCCTCCACTTCAAATGATCCCGCATGTTTCTCTGGCTTCGACTTGGCAAACTAACTTGAAAAAAGCCCCAAACGCTGTCGAGTTATTCAACATTAACAGTCCAAGTATTCGTACAATAGAAAAGCAAGCCATGATTTTTCAATCGCGCGTTGAGGAGCATTGATTTTTTGTTCTAGCGTCATTCCCAAAGCCTCACAGCTGGACGCCTGCTTTCATATACCATTGTTTTGCTTGGTTACTTCATCTACGCGTTACTCGTTTAAAAACTTGCTTTTACCGCTAGGATTTCCCGCCGCTTGTGAATCTTAAGGTTGTTTTACGAGCGATCCCGGTTTCCCTCGCAAAGAGTCAACTTACTTGGAAAAGAAACGTACTCCAGCTCGGCTCCATTTCCACACTTACTAATTCTGGAGGAAAGCTCGTAGAAGCCTACAACAAAGCAACCAAACATGGCAGCTGAAACAACTTCCGGTAACCTCGAGGGCTCAACCATTTCACATACTATTTAGGGGGGAGGGGTGATAAATTTAGTATGTTGAAAATAGTTCGTGTAAGCGTTTATAGGGTTCATAAAACATATATAGTGTCAATTTAAAATACATTGTGAAATATATATGTAACATATAATTTAAATTGTTCCTATTTTATCACAAAACTAATTTGATGTAGTTGGATTTCTAAACACCCCTCTGGATGTGTTTTCCGCTGATTCTGCGAGGGGGCATTTGTTCTAGTCGACTACTACTGTCGCATGTGGTTGTCGGGATATGAATGTGTTTCAATAATTCGTTTTTATAAGAAAATTATTTGGAAAGCGGTTTGTTCTGCATTGCAAACATTTGGCTTTACTCCTTTCCCATAATGAGGATGGTTTCTGTTTAAACGGAGCAAAAAATAGTCCGCGTGCGCAGCAGTTTCTTTTCATTAATGGGATCATGGGGATGAATGAAAACCACAGAACTCATATAAATTGGACGAATTGCCTCCAGTGGACCAAAATAACACACACACTCACAGTCTACTAATTGATTGTGAATACACCACTTACATTAAATAAACTAGGATTATTGTCTGCAGAATTTGATATTTGTGCAATTGTCACAATTAAATCACAATTCATTTATAATGTTGTTTATTAAGGTTATTGTCACACAACGTTTTTTGGATTGGGCCTTCATGGTAAAGTAACTTTTAAAAGTTGATTGTGTGGGGGAAAAAAATCAAACCATATCTCAGCATTCTTTCTACAAATGACACATGCATTTAATCATCAGTCTTCTTTGAACCAAATGCAGATTTGTCCTTCACTGTGTTATATCATTCATCATCAAACAGTATGATTACTCAACCCTCAGAAAGAAAGGATACTGACGTGAGCACGCTGGATATGAATCATAGCTGCATTGTCTCATCCTGATGTTTTTTACGCCTGTCTCAAAGATGTTTCACACATTGGACTTTGATTTAGTCATTTGATAGAAGGGAACATGTTACTGTGAAATAACAATAACTGTGGGGTAACTATAGATGCAGGCAGATAATATTAGGAATACAGCATGCCTGTCTGTGATCAAATGGCACCTTCAATCTTCGAGACAGCCAAGAAAATAGTACATAGCATCTGGGGTTACAAGAACAGTAGGTTAAAGCCAGATGACCTTCATAAGCACCAATGTGCTGTCTAACAGGCTCAGATGACTAAGACACATACGATTGTGTGTCATTTCAACATCTTTCATTCATATCCGGCTAGGCTTATGTGTGATCTAACTGCCATTGTCCTTTTCTTATTCCATATTTGCTGTAACTTAATTAACAAAAAAAATAACCTTCATATTCAGCTAATAATTAGCCTTTGTGGATACAATAATCAGGTTCAAGGTGGCAAAAGAGTGCTGTTTAAAGCTACCTGGCTGTCACCAAAGCAACAGGGCTCAGGGTTAGGGTTTGGCAAGTATGCCAAACAATGTTAAATTTGCATCATGACAGGACGGACCACTGTATCATATCATATGGGCTAATACAGCACAGTTATAACAGTTATATCTCAAATTATGTAAGACATATCTCAATAAGAGTTGAATTCGGTAACACTTCATTTTACAGGTCTGCAAATTCCGTGGTAATTAGGTGATAATTAGCAAGTATCCTATTTGAAATTTCTTTGGAACTACTGCCAAATTACCCCAATATTTACCTCAAAATATATCAAAAATTATAATTATATAAATAATTATAAACATTATTTAATAAGTAGTTGCTAAAATGGCATATAATCGTTATAATAGGGCCCTTAGGCTTGAGTGGCTCTTCATTGGAGGTGGAAAACCAAAACTAATAGAAGATACTTCTGATCAGGCACAAATCTCACCATTGTGTGACTTATTGTCTACACAAATGTAACCTGGTAGCTGATGTAATGATTTAGGGAGTTTTTTAAGAAATTTCAAAGAAGTTATTTGCTAATTATTATCGATTTATCAGCAGACATGGAAATAAAGCATATCAATTAACTTTGTATTTTTTTCCTGGAAATGTGTTAAATAAATTACCAGCTATTGTGAAATAGTGGAATATCATTATTAAATAATGTTTATAATAAAGTAATATTTGATAAATTTTGAGGTAAATATTGGGGTAATTTGGCAGTAATGCCAAAGAAATTTCAAATAGGTTACTAATTATCACCTAATTATCGTGAATTTTGCGTACCTATAAAATTAAGTGTTACCTTAAATTCTTCTTATAAACTGAATGCAGCCAAAGAAAAAACAAATGACCAACTAGAGACCAACTTGTGATAGGACCATACTGCGATGCCAAATGGGACCAGGGGCATAAAGTGGGGGAGGCCAATGGCCCCTTCCTCACTTCCTACCCCTCTACTTCTGACCCCCTTGCTCGGAACACGTCCATCATCGAACTCAGTCTTCATTTTGATCTCATCTACAAACCTGTAAAGTTTTGTGACTGCGTCTTGCAGTTGTGACGCCATCGCTGTGACAATATCTGTTCACAGACAGACAGAAATCTAAACACCTGGCAAAGTAATCAGAACTACTTCTGTGGTAGTTCCTGCTACAGTAGTTGTCTATAGGACCACATTTTGCCATGACGACACACACACATACTCACAAGGTGAAAACAATACCAGCGTCGCTATAGCGGCTGGTAACTATGGATGGAAATCCAATCTGAACACAACACTTATAACGCCCTTAGGTGAACGAAGATACCATACGTGTAGCATAGCCCTACTGAGTAGATGAAGGCTGTCATGATATCAGATTATCGTGGCCAAAATGATTCACAATAACAATATCATTGTGATATCTACGGAAAATTTGAAATAATAGGCTACAATAATAATGCTATCTGTCAAATTCATCTTTAACTTTGTTTATTGTGCGTTTTGTCTCTTTTTTGGCAAATTAATTACACTCAAAATGCAAGTGTAGGGAGGTGGAGAGTCTGTAACCATAACTGTATATATAAAATGTTTTAAGAGGCAGATTACTATGTGTATTACTAACATGATATCAATATTTCATTTTTTAAATATCATGGTTATCGTCAATACCGGTGTATCGCGACACCCCTAATATAGATGAACCAAAAAAGCTTTTGTTAGATAATAACTTTTCTTTATTTTGTGGAATTTCCTGCTAATTTGCTTGATTATTTCACCCTTTTTCAGAGAGAGTGAGGAAAAGGATGGTTAAAGTTACATTTATGAATATGATCTGAGGTATATTCTTTGCGCCACAATAATAAAAATTTGGGCAAAAAATTAAAAGTTGTTGATATTTTTAATTTTTTTTATCATAAGTGACGTGTTAATTTAATAATATTGATTTACAGCGATTCTTCACACTTCCACGGACACCAAAGTATTAAAATCTTGCGGGAAACTAGACTTGTGTTCCAGCTCTAAACTGAAAGTGGACAAAGCTTGACTCAGTATTGTTCACACACTCTTTCCAGTACGTTCTTTGAACCCTCTGCTCGTCCGTGAATGGCTGGTTCAGTAAAGGTGCCCCCATTGTACATTTTCAATCTTTGTCCCACTGTACATTGAAAGCCTTTATTCACATACAGTGCAACCGATGTTTCAGTTAGAGTTAGAGGGAATATGTGTGGTCAGCCCATTCTCCCCTCGTCCAGCTCAAAAGACACGATAACATCCAGCAACGGACTCCACTTGAAAATACAGTTATGCAGATTGCTTCCTCTGGTATTTTTCCAGCTTTGGATAAGGGAAACTCTCCAGACTCTCCAAAGGTAAGCTCCACTAGGACATGGAGAACAGAATAATTACATTTTAGCTTGTTTAAGGAGTAGAATGTATATATTATTTTGAGAATTCATTTGTAAACCCAGGAATTAAAAAAAACAAAATTTCTGTTACAAGAAAGGTCATTGAATGTAACTAAACTATTTTGTGAATATGAAAAACTGCTGGTAATTTACAGCTTAATGGAATAACTGCTCTTACTGTTTGTAATAACACAGGGGTCGGCAACCTTCATGGTGTGAAGTGCCATTTTTAAATGTTCTTGGTAATCAGTGTGTCATATCAACATTAAGATAGTTGTTGTTATGACAACACATCAAAATTCAAATCTCCAACAGATCTGTAATTTTATTACATCCACTTAGGCAACGTGCAACATTTCTCCCATAATCAGGACATTGTAATTATATATTAGAGCACTATACATGAAGGCTGCCATCCTTATGAAAACATCCATATTAAACATAGCAACCTTCCACCAATCTTGTTCATCAGCAATAAACTTTTCTGGGAAGAAGGCACAAGGAGTACTAGCCAATCAGAGGCAGATTAGGGCGGGTCTTCGCAGAATGCGGGTGGGGAAAATAATCAAACTACCTTAAAGGTCCCATATTATAAAAAAGTGCGATTTTCATGTTTTTTCATTATAAAGCAGGCTTAAGACCTATATAAATACTGTGAAAGTATCGAAACACTCAATCCACAGGGAAATACACACAGCCTGTATTCAGAAACTCTGCATTTGAAACAACCTGTCAGGATTTCTGTCCATTCGTGATGTCACGAATATTCAATATTTAGACCCCTTGACACATTTTTAAACGTAAACAACATGTGTCCCAGTTTATTCCTGGTTTCAGTGTATGTGAATGTCATCAGCTGACAGAAAGTACACATGGACCTAAGCTGTTGCCTAGCAACGCAATTCTGTTGCAATTCCGTCAAAATGCATTAAAACGGAGCGTTTCAGACACAGGGTGAATACAGGCATATCCAGGCTGACAGTATGAGGAAAATAAAAGGTTTTTTGAACATTACAGCATGTAAACCAGTTCTAGTAGAAACATAAAATACAAGTATGAACCTGAAAATGAGCATAATATGGGACCTTTAAATAACTAGGAATACACTGATACCGATACCGGATCGAATATCGGGCCAATACTGACTCAAATAGCTGGATATCGGTGACAATGGGGCCGATCTATGAAATTCAACTCTATGTTTCTATAATATACATATACATTATATACTAGAGTTTTAATTCTTGTTTAAGCTTTGACCAATTTCTTGCCATATTAAAAAGGTTTACACTTGAATGTTAATTTTAAAGATTTTTATTTGCCAAAAATGTATTATTTTAATAATAAACAACAATTCAATACATTTATATCTCTGTATTTATTTGTTACATTTTGTATTACAAAGTTATGAAAGTGATGATATTTTCTTACACATAAAAGAATGATCCAGTCACTTCCACACAGTGAAGCATACAGCTTATTAATTAAACACTGGTGTCGGATCTGTACTTGGTATCGGCCGATACTCAAAGCCCAGGTATCAGTATCGGGACTGAAAAAGTGGGATCAATGCATCCTTACAGAAATACACGTGATAAAATCACTGTTGATTATAACTCAAGCAGTTTTTCCTATTTTAGAAATTCATAGTGACAAATCATTAAAACTGAAGGTCGTGCCAGATTGTGACATATACTAACATGAGGCGATGACACACCAAGAAAGCTATTTTATGATATTTACTGTCTATTTAAAGTGGATTTCTAGGTCAATATTTAAATCTAGATAATATCTGAAAGCCATACATGTGCAAATACATCTGGTTTCATGCACCTGCTTCCTTGGTAAAATTGAGTCATACATTGCATTTGTTTTTCTCCTTAGGAGTGTAAGAGAAACCACTTCAGTTTCATTATTATGATGATTCAGTTATTGATACATTCTGCCTGACTATAGTATTTTAACTAGGACTGTCAATTGATTAAAATATTTAAATGCGATTAATTGCTTGATTGTCCATAGTTGATTGTGATCTTGCAGAATAAGGAAACGCGTGCATTTGATGCTTTTTTGTCAGGTGTGCAAAGTTTTTTGGGTGCTGGTTTAAGTAGAAGTGGAAGTCACTATTAGTAAAGATCACTTCAACTGCTAACACTGTAGTTTCCTTATGCAAAGAAAAGAGTATATTTAGTGCAACGCAATACTATATACTATATATACTGTACTATACTATACTATATATATACTATATCTCAGAAGTCAGAACAAAATAAAGTAATTTCCAAATGATCAAAAGTAACCTCTTTTTTAGCAGTAAACAGAGAGGAATGTTTGAGTTTTAGTATGTTTAGAATAGGAATGTCAGTCGATTAAAATAATTAATCACAATCAATCACATGAGATAGTTAATCAAGATTAATCGCAAATTAGTCACCCAATTTTTATCTGTTCAAAATGTACTTTAAAGGGAGATTTGTCAAGTATTTAATACTTTTATCAACATGAGAGTGGGTAAATATGCTTGTTTTATGCAAATGTATGTATAAATTTATGATTTGAAATCAATTAAAAACACAAAGCAATGACAAATATTGTCCAGAAACCCTCACATGTACTGCAATTAGCATAAAATATATGCTCAAATCATAACATGGCAAACTGAAGAGCTGTCAGTGTGTCAGTGTGCTGACTTGATTATGGCTTGCCCAAAACTGCATGTGATTATCATAAAGTGGGCATGTCTGTAAAGAGGAGACAGGTGGATACCCATAGAACCCATTTTCATTCACATATCTTGAGGTCAGAGGTCAAGGGACCCCTTTGAAAATAGCCATGCCAGTTTTTCTCATCAAAATTTAGCATAAATTTGGAGCATTATTTAGCCTCTTCTACGACAAACTAGTATGACATGATTGGTACCAATGGATTCCTTAGGTTTTCTAGTTTACAATGTCTTCAGTCCAACTTTAAAACTGAGCTCACTACAACCTAAATTCGCAAATTGCATTAATGTGTTGAAGAAATCAGTGGCGTTAAAACGAATTTGCGTTATTATCACGTTAACTTTGACAGCCCTAATTTGAACTATTGTGTTTTCCCACAGAAATGGGAGACTGGTCCATTCTTGGCCGCTTCCTAACGGAAGTTCAAAACCACTCCACGGTCATCGGCAAGATCTGGCTGACGATGCTGCTCATCTTCCGCATCCTGCTCGTGGCCCTGGTCGGGGACGCCGTCTACAGCGACGAGCAGTCCAAGTTCACCTGCAACACCCTGCAGCCCGGCTGCAACAACGTCTGCTACGACACTTTTGCTCCCGTCTCACACTTGCGCTTCTGGGTCTTCCAGATCGTCCTGGTCTCCACGCCTTCCATCTTCTACATCGTCTACGTCTTGCAAAAAATCACCAAGAATGAAAAGCCAGAGGATAATAAGAAGTTCCAAGTGGTACCCAGGTCCTCGCCTTCACTAGAAAGGGACAGGGGAGGAGATAAAGAGACGACGTTGGAGGCCGGCGATCCTTATAACGCGACCTATAACAACGAGGACTGGAGCTCACGGGAAGAGGAGTGTGAGGAGAGGAGCCAGCTGGAGGAGGATGCGAGAGAGGTAGGAAAGGATCCAACCCAGCTCTCCAGCCAGGTCCTACTCATCTACATCATACACGTTCTGCTGCGCTCCATCATGGAGATAATCTTCCTCATTGGACAGTATTACCTATTCGGATTCGAAGTCCCGCACCTCTTCCGCTGCGAGACCTACCCTTGTCCGAACAGGACCGACTGTTTCGTGTCTCGAGCGACAGAGAAGACCATCTTCCTCAACTTCATGTTCAGCGTCAGTCTAGGTTGCTTCATTTTGAACATTGTGGAGCTGCATTATCTGGGCTGGATCTATATCTTTAGAGTGTTGTTCTCCGCGTGTTGCACGTGCTGCGATTCGGGTAGGAACCCCGGGACGCGGGTGGATTTATACTCTGACAACAACCCGCTGCTCCTCGAGCTCAAGCACTCACTGCGCGGTAGGGTCGTCCTGCAGACCGCCTCACCCACATCACGGGACAAGAGCGGCGGCGTCCCCAACCAAGGCCCGGCCATCTCTTTTGAGACGGACTCCACGCTGGAGTGTACTTCGAAGAGAACTCCAGATGACAAGGATCGCAGCAAGACTAGACTGCACAACATGGCCAAAACAGGAAGAGGGAAAAAGTCATGGCTGTAAATCATGGATGTATAAAGAGAACTGGATGCAGCTTTGGAGGCAGGACTCCGTTCATTCCTATGAAAGTTGCTCAGTGGCGCATGATGCCAAAATGGCAAAAGTACCTGGATCTTCCTGTGATCTTCAACATCCATTGAGCCCATGGAGCAGGCGCATTAGCGTCCGCTTGGTCACAGAATAACTCTGGATTCGGCTATTAGTGCATTTTACAAATTGTAGGTCCTAATGATTTAAATAAGGGCTATTCAAATGTTCATAGTGGGATGTTGATTCACCTTAAAAAAAAAAATATATCAGCTGAGTTACAGTCATCTCTTTCCCAATATAAGTCTATGAGAAAAGGTTTTTTTGGGCCCAATGGCATCACGTAACGGACACAGAAGTTCCAGTATCGCCGTTTGGCCACTGGCGCTCTTCCTAGGGGCTTGCTGTAAATGATTTTAAGCCATCTTTTTCTTTTGTGTATATATATATTCCATCTACAACTGCGCTTGTATATATCTAAATTGAGTTATGAAGTTAGTAATTATTAAAATGATTCAGACAATGTCAGGGAGAAACTGTGACAGATTCAGTGTATTTGTTTCTAGCCACAGAAACCCTAACTTAACATTAATAATGTGGAATTTTGGAATGGTTTGGAGATGTTGCAATGTGTTTACCATTCTTGGTTTATTATGTGTACCGTAGAGAGAAGCACTGATATGAATGTAGTGCAGATTTTTATGAAAATGTTTCTGTAAATATAGACAACTCAATGTATTTGCTGTGATTTATTCATACCTCCACTTACACTACCCTTGTTGAAGAAACAAGGACAACAAAGGATCCTTTGTAAATAGACCGATGGTGAATTTAAGGTGGTAGTAGGCAGAATGTTTTTGGAATCATTGGGCAAAAATTCCATAATAATCTTTCAGCATATTGTAATTTAAGTCTTCTGAGCGAAAGCTAGACTTCTGCACCTCCTCATGGCTCTGTTTTCAGGCTTTAAAAAAGACGGATTGACAGATCGTCAATCTGGAGCCAATTTTTGATACTTTGTATACTACTGGGTAGATTAGTAGTATAGCACTGCACCATATCATATTGTCTGATCATTTAAAAAGTAGTAACTGTAAGTGTCAAGTAAATGTAGTGGAGTAAAAAGTACAATATTTACATCTGAGATGTTGTGAAGTAGAAGTAGAATGTAATGGAAATACTCAAGTAAAGTACAAGTATGTCAAAATTGTACTTAAGCACAGTCCTTGAGTAAATGTACTTAGTTATATTCCTTCACTTAGGTTATGTGCCATAGAGTGGGACAAAAGGCTTGATATTCCTTGACTTGACCGCATATATTTGACAAATCTTGCTGTCCTGCATGGCAATTATATCCCATAATATAATACAATATAAAATAAAATAATATAATATAATATAATTTAATATAATATAATATATATAATATATATAATATAATATAATATAATATAATATAATATAAGTCTTCAAGAGTTTGGGCTGAAATGTAATCATATATGCAAAAATCTCAAATGTATAAACATGGGAGGCACAAACTGGGCCTAGACTCACACAAACTCAAGGATTTAAAAGCTCATTTGATATATTGTCAAATCTCAGATCAACATTATCTGCAATATCCTATCAAACTTCTAAATTAAAAGGTGTGTTTGTGTTCTAAGGTGAGTCCTATTTACCTGTGCCTTCTGTATACAGTACCTGCACACTCAGTGTTGCAGCGCGTCAGAGGACCAGCAGATGTCACTGCTGTCCGGTTTACACTGGTGCTACCTTCAAATGCTATTGGAATTACTAAAGTTTTAGAGCAGTTTAAACATTGACGACCCAAATACGATTATAGAAGGCTAAATTTAGCACATTTTGTCCACATGTAACATATAAAGATGGATTTCATGAAAGCAGCGTAAGTAAAAGATCATTCCTTGAATAACTAGTCATTTTTGTGGTGTTGTGGTGGACATAATTCAAGTTCCATTTAATTTTTTTTTTGCCGTTAAATATATATAGACTATTCTATACATGACTAGGCCTACCAACTACCCTTTTAAAAAAAGTAATAGTAATAGAAACACAAACATGAGGTTGTGTCCACAGGTCGTTTATAACCGGCCATACTTGTTTTTGGTTAAGTCGGAGCTTACGGCGAGCACCTGAAGGCATCACAAGCTCCATTTCTCGCACCTACTGTCAATTGAAAGGAGCAAAATGCTGCAAACTTCAAGCAACGCGCACAATTACAGGTAAGTCAGTGTCATGTCGGTTAATAGCGTTAACTAATAACTGTATATTTTATATTAATGAATGACAATTGTTACACTCTCTATTGAAAGTGTTCCCTGAGGCCACCGGTGCTAGAGAATGAGGGCAAAGCAGCTTAAAGGGAGAGCATTATGGCCAAGCTGTGGACTAGTAGCAGCAACAACCTAGTTATAGCATGCAAGTTCAGTAAAGCTACACATCAACAAGGTTTTTATCATTTCCTGTGAAAAGACATCATGAGAATATTTGCAGTTGTATTGTAAAGTGCTGCAAAGTGATTGTATTGTTATTTCATAGCCTCCCTGACCTCAGGAGATGTGATTAAGTGAAGATTAAGTGCATATTTTACTGTTCATGGGTTCACACAGGCTACTATATGTATGTGTGAGGCATTCAGGTTCAGGTGGAGAGCATCGTTCCAAAGTGTTTAGATGTTCTGCATCACTTTAAATGGTGATGCTGAGCATTTGACAGCAAGACAGATGAGGGCAAAGCTGTCCAAAAACAGTGCCTGTATGTAGGGCAGCTATAGGACTGAGAGAATAAATCCCCAAATCTGGAATATATTAATGTTTGTAGGTCATTTTTGTTGTTTATACTGTAACATTGCATCATATTGATGTTTTCACACAGCTGACACACTATACATTTCTTCTGATTTATTTAGATTGTGTGTTGATACTGATAAAAAAGTCTGATTAGATAAAAAAGAGTTATGACATGATATGCAATACAGAGTTTGATCAAATGTTTTTATGAGTTGCAACATAAGATATAGGAATAATGTTATTATATTGTCACAAAACACAACACATAATGGATCTTTTAATGGCTGATATCATAGTCTATCAATAAAAACATAAATATAACAAAATGGATCTGCAACTAACGATTATTTTATTTGTCGATTAATGTTGATTGTTTTCTCAATTAATTGATTAGTTGTTTGGTCTATGAAATGTCAGAAAATGGTGGAACATGTTGATCAGTGTTTCCCAAAGCCCAGGATGACGTCCTCAAATGTCTTGTTTTGTCCACAACTCAAAGATATTCAGTTTACAATCATAAAAGACTAAAGAAACCAGAAAATATTCACATTTAAGAAGCTGCAATCAGAGGATTTTGACCTTTTTATTCATTAAAAAAAATTACTCAAACTAGTTAATCGATTATCAAAATAGTTGGGGATTAATTTAACAGTTGACAATAATCGATTAATTGATTAATCGTTGTTGCTTTCTAACAAATATATATTAACTTGAATTTAAAAAAGGGTTTCAAAAAGCATCCTATGAAGAATTTACTGTATTTCGTTTTGCACATTTGTTATCATACTGTATGAGCCATTACAGATGTGCATGATTGGCCAATAATCGGCATGCCAGTAACACAGTCAGGCAGAACTAAGTTAGACGGTTCTATTAAGCTCTCAGCAAATATTTTCTTAATTTTCTCCTGTTTTTCCTCTTCCTTACAGATGACATTGCAGGTCGGTAACTACTGTAGAATTTCTCTTTCTCTCATCATTCATATGAAACGGTCCTTTTGTCGCCGTGAGCGATTCAAACTGGTATAAGACTACAGAGCAGTTTGAGCATGTTTCACCTAATTAAGAAAGACAAGGAGAAGGAGAAGGACTTAGGCAAGAAGGAGAAGAAAGAGAAGAAAGAGCGGATGTCCCAGGCTGAGTTAAAGAGCCTGGAGGAGATGAGCATACGCAGAGGCTTCTTCAACCTCAATCGAGGGAGCGGTAAGAGGGACTCCAGGAGCAAGCTGGAGATCTCTAGTCCTATCCCGATTAAGGTGGCTACCAGCATGGAGCTCAGCCTGACGGACCTGGAGGCCGAGCGTCTTCACAACACCCTGGGGCAGGATGTGGGGCAAATAAGTGCAAGCACCTCTGGTGAAGAAGACGTGAAGGGACCTGAACTGGATCATCATCATCGCAGCTCTGTGAAGGAGAGAGCAGCTAAGTTTGGGGAATTGGCCAGGGTGAATTCCTTGGTAGTCCAGAGGCATGTGTCTTTTTCCCAGAGGAGCAGCGAGGACAACGCTCTGGAGGCTTCTGGGCAGAACTGGACTACATCCTTGAAGTCCCACTCCAACCCAAACATGGTTCACATTCCCGAGATGGTGGAGAAGACCTTCCCTGGTGCAGACCTACAGTTGCCTGTGCTTGTTGCTCCACCAATACCAGATCCGAGAGAGCTGGAGCTACAGCGGCGCAACACCGGGGATTTTGGCTTCTCTTTGCGGAGGACCACCATGCTGGACAGGCAGCCCGACGGAGGAGTGTGTCGGCGTGTGGTGCACTTCGCCGAACCGGGTGCTGGGACCAAGGACCGGGCTCTGGGCCTGGTGCCAGGAGACAGGCTGGTGGAAATCAACGGGGTCAACGTGGAGAGCAAGAGCAGGGACGAGATCGTGGAGATGATCCGTCAGTCCGGAGAGTCGGTCCGGCTGAAGGTGCAGCCCATTTTGGAGCTGAGTGAGTTGAACCGCAGCTGGCTGAGGACCTCTGAAGGCCTGCACAAAGACATCTCTGATGTAAGTTGAATTATTTTCAGTCCACTGAGGGAATAGATTCACATTTACTGATTCTGTTTTGTTAATGTCATTGCATAATTTCATACTTATAAGTACTTTCATCTCAAAATGCTGCTTTTTTTATTGGCAAGGATGTCACTTTGGATCTCGTGACAATTTCAGACTTTTAGAAATTATTCTCCATATTTGCACTGAGAAACTGAGTGTGTGTTGCTCTGGTGCTCCTGGAGCTCTGTTATTTGGGTTTTTTAAATATATACTTGGCGACTAAAATTACCACCTAAAATTAACCCTTTTTTCCCTCATTTTGGTGTTTCTTTCTTCTAAGTATGTGGTTATGCACCAGTGGATTAAAGATGTCTGGATCATGGGTGGAACTGTAATGACACTGGTAATGTGCCTTTGTGCGTGTATGCATGGGGGAGTGTGTGTTTTGAAAGAGAGAATGTGTTCTGTGTATATATAATCCCCCCTACCCAACCCCCACCCCCCCTCCAGTCCTTTGACACCAAACAATAGGATGCTGAAGGAAACAACGGCCCAAACGCCGCCACAGACCGGGGCCATATGGTCTTGCAAGACTTGGCTTGCCGCCCATTCAGTTCTTTTCGCTCGGATAATCATGTGCAACAAGTAGAGGAGCATCAAGTTAAGCTCTTTATTAGCTGCTGGCACAACAAACACCTGAATTTGAGCATTCTTGGTGAGATAAACCTTGGCCCAGGTTAGGGTTATTTTGAGGTATATCAGTAATGTACTC
This sequence comes from Sebastiscus tertius, assembly GCA_916701665.1. Lineage (NCBI taxonomy): Eukaryota > Metazoa > Chordata > Actinopteri > Perciformes > Sebastidae > Sebastiscus > Sebastiscus tertius. The sequence goes on along the minus strand of CAKAOH010001576.1, from coordinate 2,092 downwards.
ACGGTGTTTTGCCTGTGTAGATGTAAATTTTATTCTGCAATCATAAAATTTGAACAAAATACAATAGACAGTCTTGATTAAAAGCCCCAGCATATTAGTTATACTATAAGGATAGATGTAAATAGATGTTAGATATCATTGAACCTCGGAAAATAAAGTTACAATCTCCAAAATCTGCGTTTCGTTCTCTTTGGCGGCACCTGTGGTGATAAGTGGTAATTGCAGGTGTGTTTTTAAATCTCACTTTATATCGATATTATATCAATATCGTGATATGAGACTACATATCGTATTAGATTTTGAAGTGTTGTCTTTTCTTTTCTGAACTTACCAGACTGTTCTAGCTGTTCTATTATTTGTCTTTTACACTTAGTCATTATATTCAAATTACTGATGATTATTTATCAAAAATCTCATTGTGTAAATTATTTTGTCAATGCACCAATGGTCAGCCCTACAAAATCAACGCAATACCGTTACCGATATCGAAGTATTTGCTAAAAAATATAGTGATATTTTATTTTCTCCATATCGCCCAGCCCTGCTTTATCGTCTATTTGACTCTAAATGGGACCATAACTTATTAAATGAACATCATGCTGTATTGAAGAAGACTTGAAACTGGCGATTGATACCATAAACTCATGTTTACAATGTTTACTGAGGTAATATATCCAGTGAGAAGTAGGCTCATTTTCTCACTTTTATACAATCAGACTTCTTTTTGCAACCAGAGGAGTTGCCCCCCGCTGGATATTAGAAAGAATGCAAGTCTAAGGGACTTCCGCATTGGATTCACTTTTCAGACCCAGAGTTGCCCACTGGAAAATCTTCGAGATTATTACTTTAGGAATATATACTTTTGCCTGTTGAACAACCTTATTTTAAGCAAATCATATTGTATTAATTCTGATAAATACAATAGAGTTATATATATATATAGATAGATATTTATCTATCTATATATATATATTGCAGATGTTTCAGGCAGTAAAATTAATTCCTTTTGACAGCATCACATTGAACCAGTTGTCAGAGACAGATTGATTCAGAATCATGCTGTAAAAGAATGTTGAAAATGATCCTTTACTTCCTAACTAGTTCATAACATTTTTGTGTAATGAAAGAGATTATCTCCATTCTTTCAGAGCTCATTAAGGTTAAGACCTGGGTCAGATTTGTTCCGCTTGGTGTAAAGGTTCAGTGCTTAACCCAAATTGTGGGGCCGTACTCGGTTTGTTGTTCTGCCACATAAATACCATGTAAAATATGCACTGCACAAGGCTGGTGTGTAGAAATCTAAGACGTTGCAGCAGTGACACCAGAGACCCACCCGCCATAAGTGATCAAATATTAAGTTAAACACAAACGGTGCATCACAATCGGTGTGATGTGCACTGTACAACAGCAGGTGTCAACTTGATATGTGCTTATCTGTTTGTGTCTCCTTCCACAGCCAATGCTTTTACCCATGTTACCATCATTTTGAATTACATGGGACTCTGTGGGAATGAATGTTTACACAGCCAGAGACATTTTTCTTTGCTTTGTCCCACATTCAACCGATCTCGATGATCAACATAAGACAGGCCATTTTAAAAAAGCAAAAAAATGTGCATGCGAGTGTGACCTAGAACCAACAGCACTATTTATAGGTGGTTATAATAAGATCTGGATTCTGGATCTAGAGCTCTGAAACAAACCATATATGTGATGGATGAGCACATTTTGCATGAATTCATTTAAAGGTTAGTAAATTACTTTGACCTCTTGGGAAATATGCTTATTTCTTTACCGAATGTAAGGTGAGACGTTTCACACCTCTCTCATATCTGTCTGCTAAAAATGAAGCTACAGCCTGGAGGCTGTTGACTTAGCTTAGCATAAACACTGGAAGCAGGAGGAAACAGTTAACCTAACTCTGTTCAAAACACAAGTTATATCTCTCTGTGTTGTGTACAGTAATAAACTGGGGGGAAAAAAGTTTGGAAACTTGTGTTTGGTGGATTATTTCTCTGTTGTTACAATGCTAATTGGCATTGTATTTTACATCGTTGGAAAGCCTGTTTATTTACCTTCACAATGATGTCCA
>CAKAOH010001575.1:12251-31669 GCA_916701665.1 Sebastiscus tertius | reverse complement strand
TAATCAATTGAAAGCCCTAATATATATATATATATATATATATATATATATATATATATATATAATCACAAATGTACAAAAAATAAACCCACTAAACTAATTAGGCCAACAAAATAATATATAAAGCTTCTGCATGTTTACCAAAAATGTATAGACAAATATAATGGAACAGTTAAAGACCCAGTGTGTAACATTACGGGGATGTATTGGCAGAAATGGAATATAATATTAATAAGTATGTTTTCTTTAGTGTATAATCACCTGAAAATAAGAATCTTTGTGTTTTCGTTAGCTTAGAATGAACCGTTTATATCTACATAGGGAGCAGGTCCTCCGCCATGTTTCTACAGTAGCCCAGACCAGCTTTGGGCAGGAGTCGATAACGTTACTCGCTTCTGTCGCCGCCGCTCTCTTTCTCTTGCTTCACCACTCACTTCCCACCTACATACACAGGAGCGGCTGTGGTAGAGCGGGTCGCCCACCAATCGGATGGTTGGCGGTTCAATCACCGGCTCCTCCAGTCACATATTGAAGTGTCCTTGAGCAAGATACTGAACCCAAAATTGCTCACACATCGGTGTGAATGAGTGTTTAGATTAGACTGATGGGCAGGTTGACTCCTTGCATGGCAGCCTCTGTCATCAGTGTATGAATGTGTGTGTGAATACTGACATGTAGTGTAAAGCGCTTTGAGTGGCTGGAAGACTAGACAGGAGCTCTATAAATGCAAGTCCATTTACCATTTACCATTGGCCCGAGACTGCCCTCACAAGAAAAAACAGCATTGTATTATATATTGTGTTCAAGTAACTAAAATGACCCACATTGACTATTTCCTGACCTGCAAACAATGACTGATATCTCTAAGAAGGAAAGGCGGAAGTAGCAGGTTACTGTTCTGAGAGCGTGATGTTCTCATCTCATCTCCCATCAGCTGTCATCACTGACTTCTTTTAACCACAAACACAATCTTTTCTTGACCTTGGAAACAACAATTGCCAAACCGATCTCTATTCAAGGTCCACTTGACTGTGTGGTGAGTGTGTGAGTAAGAAGACCTTGAGCTGAGACTGTTTTGTCAACTGGTGTTTCCAAGGTCAAGAATGAACTGCCAAACTCAACTTTGAAGTCAACATGGACTAGAAGCCCTAGAGGTGTTCAGAATAATGGAACACCATGACAACAGAGCAAACGCCATCAGCTGATGAAGATAGTTACTGTGTCTGAATTCATTCACTCATTGTGTGTAAGTGTACCTTGAGTTGGAATTGTTTTAACAACTTAATTTTATGTCCAGACCTTAACCTTAGAGGTGGCAGATGAGAAAATTCTCAATCTGAATCTATGCTAGGGCTGTCAATCGATTAAGATAGTTAATTGCAATTAATCACAAATTGAAATGTTCAAAATGTACCAAATATTGTCCAATATGTATATTCTTATCAACATGGGAGTGTACAAATATGCTGTTTTATGCAAATGTATGTATATATTTATTATTAGAAATCAATTAACAACACAAAACAATGACAGATATTGTCCAGAAACCCTCACAGGTACTGCATTTAGCATAAAACAATATGCTCCAATCAGAACATGTCAAACTGCAGCCCAACAGGCAGCAACAGCTGTCAGTGTGTCAGTGTGCTGACTTGACTATGACTTGCCCCAAACTGCGTGTGATTATCATAAAGTGGGCATGTCTGTAAAGGGGAGACTCGTGGGTACCCAGAGAACCCATTTACATTCACTGATCTGGAGGTCAGAGGGTTATTATCACGTTAACTTTGACAGACCTAATCTGTACAAATATTCATTGAGGGCTCCACAACAGCTACTAAAAGGATCATGTGGTGAGATTGTTTTCTCAACTGTTGATGAATGAATGAATGAATGAATGAATGAATAGATGAACTTATAGTCTCAGCTTAAAGCCAACATAGAAGGCACATTCAATGATATGTGATGTTAAAAATGCAGTTACCTCCATGGGGTTTCGTGGCAAGCATCAGAATGCATGCAAGAACACTGTTAAACATGTAGCTTCTGTGTATGTATCCTATTGCTGCTGTAAGAACTCAGTTTCCCCTTCAAGGCTGATTATGCAGTCAGCTCCAGGCCCAGAGACAGGTGTGAATGTGTCCCTCGTGAAGCACCTTTGCTCCATTAGAAGTCATCGTTGGACAGCGTCCGCTGGTCCTGCTCCTCTCTGATCTTCTGTGGTGTGAAACATGTGCTAGCATCATTAGCCGCTGACTGAGTCCATTTGAGGCCATTTAGCACCTCCTGCCTGCCTGCAGCCGCTAATATGTGTGTACATGTGTGAGTGTATGTGTGTGTGTGTGTTGCCACCTCAGTGCTGACACAGTGCAGACCTCTGGTCTCCGAGCTGCAGGGTCAGACTGCCAAAGTTCCACTGATGGAAAGGAGGGGCTGAGGGTGTGAACATGTGTCTGTGTTTGTGTGTGTGGTGTTTTCTTGTATCTCTATCTTTGTGAGGACCAATTATCACCTCATAAGAATAGTTACATGAGGTAAAAGTCTCCAAAGTGCAGACAATTATCAGTTAATCCTGTGTTATTTGTAGGTCAGAGGTCAGGTTTGGTTGTTATTATGACCAGGGTTACATTTTGGCTCTTGAGGCTTTTATTGCTAAAACTTTGCTATGAGCTTATTTCTATAAGTCAGAAATGTGATACAAGAAGGGAGCTTTGTGGTGGCATTACTGTAGTTTCCTTTTGTTTTTTTTTTCCTTGGAATATTTGTTCATCATAAACTTAATGGTTATTTTAATGGTAGAAAGAGTTATGTCCTCATGGTTTATGGCCATGCTTGCCAAACTTGAGACCTTAAAAACAGGGAGGATTTCAAAACCTTTCAGAGGCTTTGCTTCCTGCATTCTGGTGCCTTTAAAAGAATGGAAATAACAAACTAATAAGTTCATTGCAACAGCAGTTTAATGTTAAACTTTTAATTTTATCTTTCTCAGGAAAGAAAACAATAATCTGCCCCTCTGGCGTGAACTTGCCGTGTGAATCTCTGACATAAACTAATACTAACATCGGTTTTTATTCATGTTTTGCCTCTGCTTGAGTATTTCTTTCAGTTTCGCTCTCTTCATTTCTCTCTCCTTCTCTCACTCACTGAAGGCCCTTTCAGACACAACATGACAACGGCACCACTGTGCTCTGAACCCTGTTACTTCCAGCGGCTTGCGCTGCGCCACGACGGCTTTTTGTTACGTCGAGCAAAGCCCAACTTTGGGTGAGAAAATAGGCATTACAGTAAATCAATATTGATTTATATCTGATCAGCGCTGCCTAATTTGATAGTTTGGTCGAAGTTCACGAGTGATTGACAGCCGGCTCAGAGACGGCAGCTGGACGGCAGACTCCAGATCAGCTCTGATTGGTTGTTTTCTTCCGGTCTGTGAAATCTTGCAGATCTCGTTAGGAGCATCGGAGGACACCGGAGGACACTGGAGGACACAGAGGAACATGATTTTTATCAGATTACCTGTCTCGTGTACTACTGTCAGGATATAATGACCGTTTAATAAAAATAACGTTTTTTTAATCATTTTGCTCCATTTCTACCCACTGCAGCTTTGAGTGTGAAAATTTGCCATAAATTGGGAAAAATACGGGAGAAATGTGACCCGAGAGAGGGTGATGAGAAACATGAGTCTCCTGGGAAAATCGTGAGGGTTTGCAAGTATACTTATGGCTCATGTTTGAGACCAAAAGCGTGGATTCATGTTGAAAGGTCATTCTGTGACATTAAGGTCAGTTTTACAACAGAAACATCCTGCTCTTCAACATCACCTGAACCACTCCGACTCATTTGCTTCTAAATCATCATGACAGCGACAGCAGAGCCAGAAAGGTGATTCACTGTTGCTGAAAAAGACAGAAAGGTTCACATGTTCCATAGCTGCTAGCATACTGTAGCTCATCAAGTCATGTTATGTATGATGTAGGCTACAGTAGCGGTCACCATGTGTGAAGCTAATGGCCAAGCACTTAGCTAAACAGGCTAATGGAGGTAGCTATATGCCCACTAGGAAAAACAATGACCACTGTTAAAACAATCACATTCTCATATTTACAGTCGGGCTACATTACAGTAAAAATGTCACAGTAGTTAAAGGCAGCATGCTGTCAGCTCCAGCATTCAGCTTCCTTTATGTCTCATCTTACCCTTTAGGTGAAAAAAGAAAATTGCTGTGATGTGTAAAGTAAAGTCACTTCAGTCCACATCTCAGCAGAGTGTAAAAATGTAAGTGTTATCAACATCAATGACTGTCAGCCAGACATCATCTCTTCAGGTAGAACAGAGTCAGGCTATTATTCCCTCCTCTGTTTCTCTCTTCCACTTGCATCCTTCAAATCCATCCTCCTTCATCTCTTGCTGTCCCGTGAGAGGGCCTGTTGTTTACCATGTAAGAGAGAAATCATATTTGGGGGGGCTTATAGCCGAGGCCGAGCGCTCCCCAAGGAAGAGCCTATTACAACAGTAAGAGTGGATTAATTAGAGAGCGTCTCAGCAGAGCCGGGCTGAGAGCCGGGCTCGGTCAAAGGGGAGGCATTAATCGCCTCTCTTCACACAGGTAACAGGCTCGGCCCCAGCGGCCCAGCCAATTAATAGGGCCGGAGGTACAAGCCCACCCCGCTACTTTATCGCTGTTTGCCCTCAAGACATTTTATGAAGAGAGAGAGCAGATAGAGGTTTTATTTCCCGTTTATTAAGGCTGGGGTTTAAAGCCACACTAGAGAGAGAGTTTTTCACAATGTAAAAGTCCAGCTGTTTTATCTGCCTAAACACACACACATATGGATGCTATACGGAAGACTATTTCTGTCAAGAAAGTAACACATGCAATCAGTCATAATTATGAAATACTAAAGCCCCTTTTCTAACCATTTGGTTAGTGGGGACCAGGGTCTAAATTAAGTTCCGGGGACATTTTACCCCCTAAGAAGGCCCGTGTTGGGGGTTGTAGGGGGTAGTAGAAAGCAGAGGAACTTTCAGGGTGGGGTTTGCAGGGATGACCGTCGCTGATTGGTCAACCACACACAGCGCCGCTGCTTCAACACGTGTACGGCTGTAGAGCGTTTATTTTCTGATTGTTTCATGGTGGTTACATTCTAAAGCATAAATAAATAACCATCAAACACTCAACAGATGATTTACTGTGGAGACAGATGCGCTTAATTTCAGTTTCCTCCTCTGCATGTCATTCATTACATCCAACGTGCAAATGAACTGCAGGCTGAGTGTGTTTAACCCTGCGACCACCAGCAGTCCTCGTCACATGTTGTTTTTCATACGTTAGCGGGCTAATTTACCTAATCTTCGCAGGTCTTTAGACCACTATGGAAACACAGACAACAATGGGCCGAAGGAACCTTTTAGTTCCTTGAAAAGTAGTCTGAGGACTAAAATTACCAGGAACTTCTTGGTGGAAATGTGGCTTTAGTCAAAGAATAAAACTGCGTAATATGCACATGCGTAATTGGCCCTTGTTGACTGCTGTTTGTTGAGATTGGATTAAGTGTAGCTTTGGTAAACTCAGTTAACTTTGTTCACATATTTTTTTTTACTTATGCTACATTATACCTGCATTATAATTAAGCCTGTTCACCTGAAAGATGTATGAATGTTACATTATACCTACATTATAATTAAGCCTGTTCACCTGAAAAATGTATGAATGTTACATTATACCTACATTATAATTAAGCTTGTTCAAAATGTATGACTCTAAAAGTCACAATTTTGACCTAGTAGCTCATATTTTTTTATTTAAAAAGCCAAAATTGTGACTTTTTATCTCACGGCTATGACAGTGATGTCAAAATCCTGGTTTATGATTTAGATTTATAGATGTATTTGTCCCAAGAGGGATATTTGTTTCAACAGCCAGTACACAGAGACATACAGATGTACACATAGCAACACACAGATCAGATAACACACAAGTAGTTCATAAAATGTTCATGTATGCTCACAGTGAGACAGATTGTTCAGAGCTGCTATTACAGAAGGAACAAAGCTCCCGCTGAAGCGAGCTCTTCTCCACCTCAGTGTTCTGTGTCTCCGACCAGATGGAAGTCATGTGAAGTGTTGGTTTAACGGGTGATCAGTGTCATTTGATATTGTGAGTGCGAGGTGTGCGATGGCTCTGAGGTTCACATTGATCGATCTTCTAACTTTGATTCAAAAGGCAATATTTGTGTCTTAAAAGTTGATTGTTTTACGTAATAATAGAACTCATGACATCACAATTTTGACCTGAAAATCAAACTTGGCATCTCATAATTAGAAGAAAAATGTTTTGTTTACATATTTTTGACCTCTAATATGTTTGTTTCTCCAGTGTGACATACCCTGAGCATTTCAATTATTCCTAACTTTTCTCTATTTTTCTTTATTTTCACAGCAGAAATGGGCTTCCATCGAGACACACGGAGAGCTGTGAAGTTTTCTACTTAAATAGATGTATTTTCCCCCCCCTCTATTCTTTTCCTTATACGTTCCCTCTGTGGACAAATCAATGTCAGGGTCCATTCCTGTATGTATTTTTCTGTTTGCTGACCAGAGTGTGAAGGGAGGAGGTGGTGACAGAATTGAATTGTCCTCTTGAAAATATGAACTCTTTTCTTTTTCTTCGTATTGATCTTCTGACTGTGTGCTTGTAAAGGAAATACAACAACCCCATCAAAAGAAGCAGTGAGTAAGAAAAAGCTGAAGTCATCAATACTAGACCTTTTGCTCCACTCCATTCCTTTGTTATACATCAGACCAGCACATACGGGTACCTTGCAAAAAGTCCAGGCCGCGCCCCCTTTTGGGTAAAAGAAAACAGGAGATCTCATAGACTTCAATGCAGTTTGACGTATGTTTGGATTTTAATTTTGACAAGTTAATATGCATTCATCTCGTTATACAAACGGTCGTTTTATACATGTCTAATAATTATTTTGCGACCTTGTCTGAACCTGAGCGTTCGTGATACCTTAATAAATGAAGGTTGATCACCGCCATGTCCCTTCAGACTTCCCCCGTCCAACACAGTGGAGGATATTGCTGATCCAGACATCTCTACATATCTGACTGAACCCTGCTAGGCTGAGTGTTGTCTTTGAATAACCAATGTGTTAATAACCAACTGTTTGATCTCTAGGCTGAGATTTAGTTGGAGACGACAGTCTGATGCTGCTATGATGTTAATGTGTGACTGTATTACTGCAGCAGCCTCACACTCAAGCTGACGTTAGCTAGCCATGCTAGTCACCGTCACCAGCATCAATAGGCGATTCACCACACTGACAGTGAATATTCACGTATCGTATGAGCCTCAGATCTCAGTGTGAAAGCCTCGGTTAACCCGCTACACAACAGCTATTTATTTTTACATTTTTTACACAGAAGCTGAGAGCTTCTTTTTGTTTTAAGATAATGTTGAAAAGTTCTCTTTTAATTTAACGCATGCTTTAAGGCATTTAAATGAAGTTTTGTGTTAGTCACATTTTTGACACCGATATTTTAATACTGCAGATGTATATCGGTTCAAAATATCGGTTATCGGTCTCCTTGATTACTAATAATCGGTATCGGTCCTAAAAAACGTATTGGTTGATCCCTAATGCCAAGCCACAATTACGCACATGCACGGCAGATCCGCTGGTTACATTTAGTGCAACCAGCATCAGATTGTTGAACCACAGAACCCCCCCATGTGCACATCAAACGTGTCGTTTTGATTGATTATTCTACCCAGCTCCTTCTGCACATCAACGAGGCAAAAATATGTGAATCACTTAAAACTTTTCGCTTCACTTAGAACTCCCTCAGGATCGCCTGTTCCTGTCAGTCTTTCACCCGGTGTCTCCATCCTGGCCAAAATGTCATATCAGCTCCACAATTTAATTAGTCTGTGGCTGTGTGGGCAGAGCAGCAAGATGTGATAGAGATTGTTCGGGTTCAAAACTAAAGTTGAAAAATAATTCACGTACATGCACTTAAGGGTCCAGGTTTAGGGGTTTGAAAATATGGTCACCCTACATGAGAGCCCACCCTGCATGACGTATTGCAGGTCTGATGTATAAATGATCACAGACTAGACACTGCTTACATCACATTGTAGGAATTCTGGGTAATGAAGTCCTCTTTTAGATAAATGCTCAAATAAGTGGACAGTCAAACAAAATGTCAATCATTCATCTTTCTTTCCTCACATGATGAAAATGATGTCAAACCAATAAACCACAGCATCATATAGAGTAGCATGGACCCCATCCTTCTGTCAACACAAACCTGTGCAGTACCAGTGATTTGCATGCACTTGCTTGCCAAATTTCCACTCCCTCCTCCACCTCCTCTTCTCTTCTTCCTTCCCTTTCCCTCATGACTTTCAATAAAGACTGCAGGGCCTCCTGCTGAGCTCCGGGCAGACAGACAGGTAGGCAGAGAGACAGGCAGGCAGGCAGGCAGGCAGGCAGGCATAACAGAGCCACCATGGGTTCGTCGCACAGATCTGAAGCCAGTTTCAACTCTCCATGCCAGTAATCTATAAAGAGGAGTTGAGAAGGAGAGAGATGGAGGGGATATGTGTGTGTGTGACGGGGGCTGCTGGAGGAATAAGGAGGTCGTGGGATGAAGAGAAGTGTTTCCATATGGTGATGAAAAGCATGAATACCTGGATGAGTGCCACTAATATTTGGGTGAGAGGTGCAGCAGTTTCACGTGGTAATAGCACAGGGGTGTGCAGGCCGGACAGACGTGAGGTCTGTCTTACCCAGCGTTCCCTGGGTGAAATGTATCGATCACCAAACACTGATTCAGTATTGATGTATTGTTGCCGCTGTCGGTCCTGTGATCCAGCTCAACCAGAACATTCTGCAACTACGGCGGGTGAAGGCGGCTGTAACGTAGAAGTAGATTGCACATCTTCGTCACAGCTCTGAGGGGACTGTTGCCCTGGAAACAGACAACAGATTGTGGAAATAGGAAATGGTGGGAGGGGATATTTTTCCTCCTGGTCCATGACCTTTGACCTCTTCCATGTAGATGCTGTGTGTTCTGGTCTGGTGTTCACTGACACCTGATGTCGTCTGTTTCTGGTATTCATTCATTCATTCACACTCAATGTTGAAGACTTTTGTAATTAAATTAGGGCTGTCAAAGGGCACTCCATGCACTGACTGTGACTGAATGTTGTGTTAATGACGTCCGTGCGACCAATCAGGTGATGACAGACAAGGATCAAACCATCAAGCAGGGAGGGGCGGGGAGGGGAGAAAGAGAGAGGAGTGCGGTGCGCGAATAGCAGACAAGATGAGTGACAGTCGGAAACGAAGCAGCATGTAAAATTATGGTATTCTGGAAATTATAAGGTTTAGTATAATTATATTGAATAATCTAAGTGATAATGTGCACACATACTAATCATAGGTCAAAATAGCGCTAAATATCGCTGAATTCTAAAAGGCAGAAGTGGTAAAACAAAGAGCCGTTTGGGAGTCAAAAGAGCCGGCTCTTCTTGGTGAGCTGAGCCAAATGATCTGGCTCACTAAAAAGAGCCGGAATTCCCACCACTAGTGTGGACAGGGTGCTTGATATGTCATATTGTTCAGGAAAGTCAAAAACCGTCTCGGTTGCATCCATGCACTCTGGCCTGTCAGCAACTAAGGAGTAAGAAATGATTGCTCTTGTTCGGCAGTAAAACCTCAGCCGACTGATCGATGTCAGGTGACAGCTGAAAAACTTTTCTTGTCTCTTATTTTGCATCATAAGCTTACATGTCAATGCACGACAGACCTTTTCACACTGCTGACAGTGAATCAAACGGAGAGGACGTTGGTCTATGTGTGTCAAGCCCAGCATAAAGCATCACGTGATGAGGACTTTATGACCCCGTAATAACAGAATGGACAGTATTTACCAGGGTCAGAACCTTCCATGTGACTGTATAAAGACAAGTGAAAATGGCATTAGCAGGGATTTTTCATCATCATCGTCATCAGCAGCAGCAGATCTGCAGCCCAGCGGGCCGCTGTATAACCACTTCTCTCTCCCTCCAGCATCACAAATGTCAGCAGAAAACCCCTCGGCTTGTTCCTCCTCTCTGGGGGTCCCAAGGCCTTCCCTCCCCTACCCCTCCACCCTGCAGACAGCCGTAGGTTCAGACAGCTCGTGCCACTGCCGCCTGACTCCGCCAAGCCTCCAAATGCCATCATACAGCAGCTCTGCCCCACGGGCCAGGGCAATGGGAGGAGGACAGGGAGAAATGAAGAGGAAAAGGTGGAAGGGCACCCAGGGGCGTTACCATCACTTCAGAAGTGAGGGGCAGAATAAGAGCTTTTTGTCCTTTTGGGATTTTTCCCCTTTTTTCTCCCACTTGGGACTGGCAAAGCGCCCTGTTCTCAACCAACAACCAGCCTGTTTATAGCAACAAGTATCAAAAATGGTGATGTACCGAAAGCTTCTTTTGTAGTCTGATTCATAATGAAGGTAAATTAAAGTTCTTGTCCAGCTGCTTCTGTTGTGACATTTAACATTGGCTTCTTGTGTAAAATAAAAAGACAAGTTTTGTAGAAAACGGGCTTATATTTCTGACAGTAACAGATTCAACTCTTACTATACGTATTGTGGAATTGCTTGCACACTGACAAGGAGAAGTACATCCACTAACACAGCCGGTTGGGTTTGTTGGAAGGTGCAACCAAGCTGGGAGCCCCCTGCCAGGAGTTTTGCTGCTGAGTGGCATGAGAAAGACAATAATGTTCTTCAGCTTTGCTAACTGTTACAGACAATAACCTGTTTAGCCACACTGGTGGTGGGTCTCCAGTGATGGCAGTGTCGATCACTTGGTCCACCACCGTGGTCCAGGCTGAACTATTGCAACAAATATTGGATGCATTGCAATGAAATTTAGTACCAACTGTCATGATCCCCAGAGGATGAATCCTTGGTTACTCGCCGATACCGAGTACCGATACGAGTTCTTCTCTGTGCCAAAAGACCCTCGTTAACAGCTAGCTGTAGGGTGTGAGCGACACACGGCAGGCTGGGGAGTCCCGCATACGAGGCGGTGCGCAGCGACCGGCTCTAGGTCGGCTTGGAAAGCCTCGGGGCGAAGGTGGCACGAGGCCACAGCTTTACAGCGCTCCCCGCCCGGACCTCGCCGCACCGTGAACAAAGGGCTCGCTCTGACCTCTCTCCCTGCCGAGGACAGCCCCCCGCTCTCGGTGCGACTGTCGACCGGGGCGGACTGTCCTCAGTGCTGAATTGTATCTGTTTTTTTTTTCTCAAAACTTGTACTTTAACCCTCTGAGACCTGCGATCCCGACCAACTTTACTGTCTTTCAGAGGCTGCACCAGGTTCAGTTTTAGAGCTAGAGTGAAAGAACAAATATCATATAGAAAACCTAAGGATTCCATAAATAACGCTCCAAAGTTAGGCTAATTTTGGCAAGGAAATAATGGCATGGCCATTTTCAAAGGGGGCCCTTGACCTCTGACCTCAAGATATGAATAAAATGGGTGCAGACCTGCCTACTTTATGATAATCACATGCAGTTTGGGGCAAAAACCCAGCAGTTGTTTTCATGCAGTAAAAATGTGTTATTGCCTCCTATTCTAAAATGGTGTGTTTGAATATTTCTGCATACTGGGGTCCATAAACAGTCTTGAATTACATAAATTCATTGTAGTGAGACCATTTTTTTAAACTTTACCTCACTATATACAATGACCTGTGGTGACCTCTAGGATAACCACAGCCTCATGAAACTTTACAGACACAAACTAGAGACCTAGAGCATTCAGAGGATGGATGGATCAGACTAGAGACCTAGAGCATTCAGAGGATGGATGGATCAAACTAGAGACCTAGAACATTCAGAGGATGGATGGATCAAACTAGAGACACAGAGCATTCAGAGGATGGATGGATCAGACTAGAGACCTAGAGCATTCAGAGGATGGATGGCTTTCTTAGCTAGATTAACAATAAGGGGGTTTCTGAGCAGTTTCCACAACACAAGTGCTCGCCATCCAACCACAGAAAAATGCCATTCTTACAGAAATCTTCAAATGTCAAAAGTTTTTTATCCCAAATCACAGCATGTTTTTTTCTATGGTGTTCATCAAGGTCTTGGTGACTTAATGTGTGTGTTAATTAGTGTGTATTCTTTGATTTTTAAACAGTAGCCTTATGCTGTTGCTGTTGTTATTTAGCCTTTCTGAGGCTGGTGCATGTTCAAAGCAATGGATTTATTTTAAATCTCTTGGTGAATCTGGTTTAAAAGCCCGGATGTTGGACTAAAGTCGTGTTCTGATGTTAGCATTTACCTCAAAGCACCACTGTCTTCTAGGTACAGCTTCACAGAGCTGCTATGGCTTTAGATCTGCTCATCTGTACCCTAAATACAGGTTTTCAAAAATAAAAAAAAATAAAAAACTTTCATCTCTAACAAGGTATTCCTGTTGAGGTATAACTCTTCATATCAGGTGCACTATGTTATGCAACTGGGTCTTGTATTTTGTGTATGATCATAAAAATTCCCTTTTTTTATGAAAAAAAATTGCATAAGTAAATCTGCAGGTCACCCGCTTTTCCCAAGCTGGGCTCCCCTCGAGGACAGTTGTCTCTCCCTAAAATTTGCAATTATTGCAGATCATTCAAAATGTGAGTTAGAGGGGTGGAAAGGAAAGAAGGAGAGAATAATAAATATGAAATGCATTTGGGGCAGAATAAAGCTGGAATAGAGACAAAAAAGAGAAAAATATAAAGAGGTGAAAAAGAAAACATGAATGTGCATTTCCCTGAGAAGAGAAAAGACAAGAGATTTCGAGAAAGAAAGAGAGTCTGATCCAACAAAAACAGTGAAGGGGTTTGTCAGGAGAATAAAGGAGATAGGAGATCCCTAATCCCCTGCAATATTAATGTCTAAAATGTCATTAATAAGCTGCTGGAGTGAGTGTGGCCGGGACCACACAGCGTTGAAAAAGGGCTGTCGCTGCCAGGCCTTGTCAGAGAGGAGCGCCGGCTAATGAATGAGCAGAAAGCCACTCCAATCAATCAGCCGGGATCTCTGTGTGCCCCCGGTATAGGTGAGGTCTGGTGTGGGGTGACCAGCCCTGTCAGCCCCCCCCCCCAGCCCAGCCAAGAAACTGTTGCAGCATTTCAATGAGCCACCTATTAATAGGAGAGACTGGGATTGTGTGTGTGTGTGTGTGTGTGTGTGTGTTTTCTGTTTTTATCAGGCCCAAATGTCCTCAAAAGGATGAAAAGTTCCACAGTAGAAATTTCTATGAAGAGATACATCTGAGTTTAGATTAGAATTAGTTGGTTTAGGAGTTAGGGAATGAATTTTGTCAATGATGGTCCTCCTACATATGCAAATATGATTGTATGTGTGTCAGAGTGAGAGACAGGAATAATTCAACTGGACTTTTATACAGAATCTATCAGCATACACACCAAGAGGCTACACTTACCGGGAGTCGCCCTCTTATTCTTTAAAATATTGAGTTGCACAATAATCCAGCCCCAGTGTGACGTCTCTTACATATGTTCCGTTTGAAGAAAGGTGAAAAATAGAATGTAGCTAAAAGCTCAAATATGAGCTGATGTTTTATAAATTCTCCAGCTCCAACAACAGCTCCACCGCTTAGATGTTCCACCCAGGTTGTCACTCAAAGCCACCGCCGCAGCCGCCCACAGTCAGGCCTTCTCATGTAGGCTTGGTTTCGGGTCTGGCGGGGGGGCAAGGTCAGCAGAGTTACTTCTGCAAATGGACAGATGTAATCAGGTGGCAGGGCAGAGACTCAAACACAGCAAACACAACCCTCAGAGCCTTCAGAGTTCTCTTTGGTACCACAGTACATCTTGGCAAGCAAAACAATGTAGCAGACCAGAACCTGGAGCCTGGTTTCAAAAGGGGTCCAGTGACAGGTCTTTAAGGGGTGCCATAGTGGTTTTGAGGAGGTCTTGAATTGGACCAGGTCCTATTTACCGCGAGCTGGGCAGTTCACAGCAACATCAGATAGTGACAGTGATTGTTTGACAGTATATTGACATCATATCAGCAACATTACTACAGTTTACATGTTTCTATCTGTAGAATACGTCACGGTCATGAAAAAAAGCTTTATTTTTTAAATAAACACTTCCTGCTTCTGCTTTAAAATAAAAGCCATCAAGTGTTTTTTCCATGGACAAAATTCCTTCATTTTTTTAACATGAGGCTTTTATTCTGAAATATTTACAGGACAGTGTTGTAGGAAATGCAGTGACTTGCACGGCTTCATGAATGAATATAGTACCAGGTTTTAATTGTGGATAATTACAATTATTTACAAATGAGGACACACTTCTTAACCTTTTTCTGTCTTAAATAAATATAAATTACATTTATAATGAAATGAAATGAAATGGTCAAATATTGCCGCTTTGTCAGCTGCTCGACTTCTGATACCGAGGCAAGTCTCCACACACAAAGCGGCCGTATTTCACGGATGAGCACAGGTTGTGTTATGTGCATGTGTTCCAGTGATCCTGCTACTCTCTGTGCTGGGAGTGCAGCTATGATCGGTGTGTGTCTGTAGTTTGATGAGAGCAGAGCTGAGCCACAGCCAGCAGACAGGAAGCCTGCATTCAGTCAAAATCTGGCAACTCGGCACCTTCCTTCCAGGGTTGTACGGAGGTGTGAGGAGTTAGTTTTGTGTTTATTTGTGTTTGAGAACATAACCGCCATGAAACAGTTAGAAAATAATGTTTTATTTCTCTGATCCACTGCTTTGTTCACACTAACGCCGCACCCTCTCTTCAGTCACTCTATAGCTCACTCTACCATCGCTGCTCTCTCTCTTTCCTTCACCAGTTGAGCTGAGGAGGAGGGGCCAACTTTGAATGCTGTGTGTTTACAAAGAGCAACTGACAACTGTGACATATTATATCTTTAAAGCCACTCAGGTGGTATAACATTGTAAAGCTGAAAACACACTGCCGCCGCATATGCTGTCATATAACACACATCAAGTGCCGCCCCTAGCACCAGCAGGAAATGTTGCGCTGCAGCACATCAACAAAAGACCACACACGGTGTGGGAAATGTGTGTTTTTTCTCAACTTAACTGATAATAGTCAAAAGACAACAACATGCCATGGGTCAGTTTCCTTTTGTTGTTGTCTATGTTTGATTAATAACTTGAAAAATGTGTTCAACCAACATAGTTGGTAGGCTACCATATATCACTTGTTTTCTGACCACATATAGCCTAAACTTAAAATATAATAGGCCTAAATTTGAGCTGCTTCGAGAGCCAGGATGTACCAGCAGGGAGCGAGTGGAAATAAAAGTGTTTTCTCAGGGCGGCGAGGCTGGAGATGTGACAGTGGCATGAAGGGTTGCAGGGCGATGGGGGTTGTACATAGAACATAACACAACATAATAGGGGTAGCTGTGTATTTTGGCCTCTTTTCTCAAAATAATAAATTTTATTTGTTTTCATATCGTCACTTAAAAGTACATTATCGCTTTTTTTTATATAACATATGATTACTTTCTTAAAATGTTGAAACTATTTGTTTTCATGATAGTATAACTTTCTCTTACAGTTACATCATTTTCTTGTATTATGACATTTTTTTCTCTAAATTACAACTCTACTCCTAACACAACTGGTTTATCCAAACGTTAGGGTTATTCTCAAATTATTTTGTAAAATGACATAATATTATAACTTATTTCTTGAAATTACGACTCATACCTTTGACCTTTTTTCTCAAAATGTTACAATTTTATTAAGTCTAATATCACTTTTTTCATAAAATTGCACTAATATCTCAGAATTACAAACATATGTTACAACCCTATTTATTCTCATAATATAACATTTTACAATTACAATATTACCCTGTTGACTTTTTTCTTGAAATGACAACTATGTATCCACATAGTAGTGTAACTTTTTCTCATAGCATTGCTACATTAATATGTAATATGACTTTCCCTCACAATTCTGATTAGATTTTCACAACATTATGCTACTTTTCACTAAACATTACTCACTCAGATTTGAATTCAGGCGTTTACATGGTACGGGACACCTGAAGAAAAGAATTCTTACATTTCCAGATCATTTCATTCATGATTCAAACACCAGCATGTGTAAGAAGGACTACACTAATCAGTCTATAATCAGTGATTTCAGCCTCCCCCTGTACAGCAGCTGACTGATCTAGAGCTGATTGATTTAGGCTGCAACCGGGCAGCCAAGTTATTTTGCAAATAGAAAAATGTATTCAGAAACTACTAGCGAGAGTTCAAAAAACAGCAAATATAATTCTCTGGGCATTAGGAGATCTCTTTGCTCCAATAGTACATGTTGAATTGGCAAGCCATAGTCTAAAGTCAGTTCTCCGAGATCAATCAGTTCTACGATTCACTGAACCGACAACAGTCTTGCCAGTTGGGTCTCTGGGACTGAATCAGAGCGAATGAGGGTCTGCAGTCTTATGTGGGTCTGTTTGATATGAAAGAATTTGAGAAGTCTTGGTCTGGGGCATCAACCAATTCCCTTAAACATCACAATATTAACCCCACTGCTGCCCAGTCTGGGCTGTTTTGTCCCCAGGAAATTCTACTGCCCTGAGCCAAATGACTCGTTCAAACAGAATATTCCCTCTTGATCAAAGCGCAGCGTCGTCCCACTGGCCAAAAATATTCTGTTACATGCTGACCCATACACTGATTAGCAAACACTTTCCCTCTTCAGAAGTCCTCTTCAGCACATCTCAGGGTGTTGACTTTATGAAAGGGAATACACAGTGAAAGCCCCGCTCTGATCTCAGCACTTTGCTGTTGGCCTGCAAAATCAAAAAGCTGGACGGCGGCGGGGTTGTCTGGGCGAACGCTGATTGAAACATCAGACCTGTTCGGACTTTCACATGAACGCTGACAGTAACCCTTCTTTTTGTTTTTTGCCTGTTAAAGGGACTGTTTGTAACTACTTACACGTATAAGTCAATCCGGGTCGGTGTACCTTGCACGCTCGCGTGTGTCTACGCTGTTCAGACTCAGACTCCAACTCAAACTACACGGAAGCACCAAAACCTCTTGGTTGTATCTAGTGAAGCCCGTCTGTTAAACAGTGTTGGCCGCGGTCGGAGGACGTGGGGGAGACCGTAGCTTTGGTCTCCAGGACCGGAGTCTCTGCTATACTCTGCTCCTCTGCTCCTCTGCCTGCTTGCCTTCACTCAGCTCGCTCCACTCTCATGTGCATGCTGCTCACTCCACACTGCAGAAGAGTTAGTTTAGCTCTGAGAATATCTAGTGAATGTTCAGTGGACGTTTGTGCAGAAATAACTGCTGCAGCTCCTCCAGACCAACAGAGGTTTCCTGTGTCTTGTGAAGTGACGGGGCTCCGCAGAGAGAAACGTTATCGTCTCCGACCAAAACTCCGGTGTCTCCCCTGTTCCCTCCGGCCGCGGTCGGGAGGCTGAGGCAGGAAAAGCCAACACTAGGATCAGCATTGATTCATGGAGAGACCTTGGTCTGGTCAGCTAACATTACTGCCAAGCAGCTGAAATATAGAGTGATATTGTGGTTTAAGCTGATGTGTGTCTCCTCACTGTGTTCATGTCTATGTAGAGCGAGCACAAGCACGAGCAACAGGACGCTGACTTTTATTGACTTAACGGCCACAGGTGTCGCTGTTAACAAGACATTTCTGATTCATACAAACAGTCCCTTTAAAGTACCAAAAGTAGAAGTACTCATTACGCAGAATGGCCCCTTTGCTGCTGGTAAAGGTGGGGCTAATATGAACTACTTTATATAGTGCCGGGTAGTTTAATCCATTATAATCCATCATACTTCATTGGTTGATTTGTATTTTGTATTGATAATCTTAACCTGCAATGTAACTGGCAAACGCTGTCCTCAAATAAATGCAATGGAGTAAAAAAAGTACAATAATTCCCTTTCCTAAATTGTACTTAAGTACAGTACTTGAGTAAATGTATTTAGTTACATTCTACCACATGCTATTTTTCTAATCTTCACGTGTGGCGTCGGCCTGTCGGTCACGTTAGCCAGCTGTGTGTTCACTCTGGGGGTGTGTGTAGGTTTTGAAAGTTTTTTTATTGGATTAAATCCAAAGTGGCAGAAATGAATCATATTTCTTTTTTTTAGTGTGGTTAGCATGCTAATATCAGTAGATATCTCTGCAGCACAATACATAGACGTCTTTGACATAACGTCAACACTGTAACCTCTTCATATTCTGGTGATAATGTTGGTTCATTTGTTGAATGTTTTAACCACCTGAGACCTGCGAGGTCGCGGACATGCAGTATAAATGTGTTATTTTTGCCTATTCTAAAAATGGTGTGTCTGAATATTTCTGCATACTGGGGTCCTGAGACTCTACTGAGACTCTACTGAGACTCTACTGAGACTTTACAACCACAAACTAGAGACCTAGAGCATTCAGAGGATGGATGGCTTCTCTAGCTAGATTGACAATAAGGGGGTTTCTGAGCAGTTTACACAACAGAAGTGCTCGCCATCTAATCACAGAAAAATACAATTCTTGCAGAAATCTCCAAATGTCAAAAGTTGTTGATCACAAATCCAAGCATGGCTTTTTCTACGGTGTTCCTCAAGTTCTTGCTGTCTTAATGTGGTATTTTGAGGGGATTATTGAGAATTTTTATCAATTCTGGAGTGGTAAAACAACTGATAAATTTAGGACCAAATCTGTGTAACAAATGGCATCAACTCACAAATTGCTGCAACAACGTATGAACATGATAAGTGAGCATTGGAATTGCAATCATATACTTCTATCATAATGTTCTAAGCCCTTATACACTTTTACAATTTATTTAATTCATTCATTCATTCATGTTTATTTCTGATTTATGACTAAAACAACTTGACACACAGTGCTGAGCTGCATCTCAGATTAATCTTCAGGTTCTCAGCTTTCAGATGATGTACACCACTTCTATGTGACATCTACTGTTGACCTGCTATCTCCCCCTAAACACCCCCTGGACCCTCCTAAAGAAGATAAAAAAATGGGTCAATTGTGGGTCTCAGAGGGCAACATTCTGGCCAGATCTTATTACGTTAGGAGTAATAGATAAACAGTTGAAATAGTTTAAAGTAATGGATAAACAAATGTCAAAAGTAATAGATGGAAACATCCAAGTGGTAGTGTGAACGCTATGACCAAACCAACCTCATTAAATTAATGAAAAAACATTGTTACAATATTCACTTTTATAAACATCCAGTTGATAATCCATTCTAAATTGACATTTGGAACATGATGGGTGGTGTCTGAAGGGGTAGCCTGCTTGTGCTCATCTGATAAGCCGGTGGGGGGGGGGGGGGGGT
>CAKAOH010001575.1:0-12215 GCA_916701665.1 Sebastiscus tertius | reverse complement strand
ATCATCAGACAATAAGCTGGGCAACCACTGCTTTAGCAAAGTGCTC
Source organism: Sebastiscus tertius (assembly GCA_916701665.1). Classification (NCBI taxonomy): domain Eukaryota; kingdom Metazoa; phylum Chordata; class Actinopteri; order Perciformes; family Sebastidae; genus Sebastiscus; species Sebastiscus tertius. The sequence continues at coordinate 12,169 of CAKAOH010001575.1, read as the reverse complement.
ATTGTATTGAATCTTAACTGCTCTCCTGTGTACTCAGCCTGTCACAAAACCAGGCCACAATCAATTGGACTCATCTGATGACTTTAGCCTGGAGTTTAGCCTGACTTTCCTCCCAAACAAAGAAGGGCAGCTGTCAGTTTTGCTGGTGGTAAAGAGTGACCAGAGCAAAGTCAACCGGTAGGCCGAGGGAGATGTGGGTGGATGGATAGACGGATGGATGCGAGAATGGATGGCTGATAGGGAGGCTATAGGTTTGGGAATCATTGAGTTTATTTTGTTGTTGTTGTCGTGTTGGTTGTGTATCAGGTGGCGTTGTTGCGGCATGGCTGCCAGGACCTGACCGCTGAGCGAAGACGTCAGTCAGTGGACACTGACAGCAACGGATAAGAGCTCGGAGGGACAGAACGGCGGATGAGAGGATGGACTTTGACCTTCCCCCTATCCGTTTAATCCACCCCCCCCACCCCCATTTCCCAAAACAACACAAAGTGATTGGTGACTCACTATGGGTCTGTGCCCTGAGTGCTTTGAATGGAGGATACAGTGGCCTGATGGGAGAGCAAGCTGTGCTCTTTGTCCTTCAAAGAACAAATAGATATTAGCAGCACGTGTAGGGAAACAGATGGAGAGACCACCAGATATGAATGTCGATATGATGGAGATTAAAGTAACAATCTGGTACATTTGTCCTACTACTACAGGGTTCATTACGCTGCACAAAAAAAAAACAACAACTTTAAACTTTATCATATACATACATACAATTTGACCTCTGCATTTAACCCAACCTAAGAATTAAGAGCAGTGGGCTGCTGTGAAGGGCCCGGGGAGCCTCGCTCAAGGATATGTAGACAGCAGGAATCAAAGGATCAAACCTCTGACCTTGTGGTTACAGGACAACCTGCTCAACCTACTGAGCTACAGCCCCCATACACAATGAACCTGTTGGACTGCAGCAACAGCAGTAGTAAGGCTAAACTGTTTGTTGTGATGGAAGTGCTAAAGGAAATCTCACTCTCAAAAGTGGAAAGGATTTATCCTTTGGTGACCATGAATGTGCTAAGTAAATTTAGGCTTATTAGATTTTGTTGTTTACCATGGGCAAGTGGATTTTAACCTGATTTTAGCGTTGGAGAAAAGGTCAAGGGATCACCAAAATTCTTAATTCTTGCTCTGGGGAGACATGGTGGCTTCAGTGGGTTTGATAAACCCACTGAAGAAAAAACACACCACATAATTTAACGCAGGTGACAAGAATGGAAACACCAACACATCAGGCCAGATGTGACCATTTTACAGATTTATTAACATGAGAAAAAGAATAAAGTGTGTAATCATTCTTCGATCTAGTGATGAAGCGGATACGTGACCTAGACAGTAGATGCTAGCTGGGCAGGGCCTCCCAAGCACGATCCTGACTCCATCCATAATCCCTGGCCCGGCTCGCTAGAGGCCTGGTGGGCCAGGCTCCTAATGGGATCCAGATTGGGGCAAGTGTCACCATGGAATTCGACGGAGGGGGGAAACCGAGGAGGCTGGCTTCATCTTCTGCCAAGTCCAGCAGCTTAGCAGTGTCAAGTCAGCAGAACTCTGCAGACGCCGTAGCTCCGTCCAAACCCACTCCTGGTTCTGCAGTGCGGGGTGGTCCCATTCTAACAGAAATCTCCGCTGCAGGGCTCCTCGAATGTCCCCTGGCCTCGGATCAATCATTGTGTGATCTCCGCCCACAACTTGATCGGTGTTCACATGAAGAACTTACCCAGTCCGTTTAACTGGAATCAGAGGAGGAACTGAAGGAGAGGAGAGATGAGAACACTGAAGGTAATAATACTCATATTGTTGAGGCAAAGGACGAGAAAGGACGTCTGCTTTAACATTCGTTTAACAGATTTTTATTGCCACTGTCAGCATCCTCAGTAGACCAGAATGCAATGCAGGACAAATATGTTGTTTAGTCTAACAAGGGTGATGCTCGCATTTTCTCAACCACAAAACCTCTACTGCCACTATCACTATTTCTCTGCTCACAAAGCCCCCACTTTTGTGGACAGACATTCTGGGAGATGTAGGAAGTAGGAGTCAAGGCAGGTTGAGCCATAGACATATATACATAGACGCTGCATTGGACGCTTCAGCCCGCTGCAGCGATAAGTCAACGTGAGCGCCATATTGGACAGGGCAAGACTGACCTGTAGCCCTATACATGTGAACGGGGGAGCTGCTGTTTTTCTGGATAAAAAGCACTATAATACAGCAATTATAAAAACAAAACAATCTAATAGCGTAATTGTTGACAAAGACATGCCATCAGTTTGATTGTTTGCAATATTAGACACATATCGTTTTTATACATATCGTACATTTCATGTTTTAAACACAATATCATGTTAGATATGAACATCAGTAAGCTAACATTAGCTGATATCGATAAGCAAAAAAAAAATAAGGAACGTTAGCTAACATTAGCTTTTATCGATTAGCTAACAATAAGGAACGTTAGCTAACATTAGCTTTTATCGATTAGCTTACAATAAGAAATGTTAGCTATTATCTGATCTTATCTGATGTTACAGAAGCAAACATTTTGTGAAGATGTAACATTAACTTGAACAGTTGATAATGTGAAAAATGCTTAAAGGAAAATGTGATATGATAGTAATAACGTTTAAAGTTTTTAATAATTACCTAATAATTATTTGAATCCACCATATCAAAGGACAGACCGCTGATCCATGAACCGGAAGCAGTTTTTCACCAAAATCTTTGGGAAAAGAAAAGAAAATCATAATGTTAATTTAACGTTACTAGATGATAAACGTTTGAATATTAAACGATTTGTTGAAATCGATTGAGAAATGTAGACGTTATGGTGCACTTGTATAGAGTTACAGGCCAGTCTTGCCCTGTCCAATATGGCGCCCATGTTGACGTACGATCCGGGAGTCAATGCAGCGTCTATGTATATATGTCTATGGGTTGAGCATCAAAAACTCAGTCTAAAGACAACGCTTCAACACAAATTACTCCTGGAATGCACTGAATACCACAGATTGATGACACTAGAACAGTTTATTTGAGGGAGTTCAAATCAGCCTGCGCTTATCTCCCTGACGCTCACATACCTCTTTCATCAATCAAATTAATTATGCTGACTGTAACAAGTGCCGTGCTTGCTGCTTGTAGAAGAAATAACAGGAATTAGACAAACTTTGACATGGCATCAGATTAATTTTTGAGGATACACTTAGCTAATTACTTTCCTTCCAACTTTGAAAGAGTAGATACGATGTCGTACAAGGTTGCTGTTGCTAAATTGACTGAATTGTGGGAAGCTGATTTGATGTCTTTCACTTTATTTCCGCAAATTCATGCCAGTCCTCAAACTTGTAATTGTGTCGCGCCTGTCAGGAGGTAACAGACGAGATGAGGACAAGTACAAGAAGTGGGGCATTCAGAAAACATGGCACCAGTCTTTGTCTGAGGGTTCGTAGGAAAGGCTGAACATAAGTGTGTGTCGCGCTACAGGAAGGAAACCATCCTACTCGGGTCTACACCTGCTTAATTTGAAAATGCTTCCAGTCTCGCTGTCACCAACCAGCCGACCGCAGCTTCACCACGGAGCAGGAAGAAATGCGTAATGCTCACATCTCGGAGGGTGTTTGAATAAATACAGCTGGTACAGCTGTATAATACAGCAAGGTGTCAGAAAGCCAACATCAAGAAGACCTGGTAAATACAACCTAGAGGTGGACTGAAGATCAGTTTAACAACTAAAACCAAGTGGAAAAGCTGGGAATGTGAGCATATTTCATACATACTGTAGCTGAGAGAGAAAAAAACTCCAGGAAATGAAATGTCAAAAACAAATGTGTCATCCACGTGGGTCACAGCTCCTGTGACTAACTGCATGTGTAGGCCAGTCTTTTGATAAACATGTATGGAAATGGTCTCATTTCAGTTGCATTAATTGATGACAATATTTACACGTTAAGGAGAGACACTACGGGCAAAAACATTGTTTTTTCATGCACTGGTCAATTTTGAGATTTTGGGCTATTTTACTTCCATCAGACTAGTGGAAAACTTTCAAAATAAACATTTAGTTGTTTATTTTACTATTTTGTCTATTTACATCTGTAGATTTCTCCTAAATCCACCAAAAGTTAGCATTAGATAACGCCTCATTTGCATATTTAATGTAAGTAATCAACTGGGGACGTTTCATGGTGACATCTATTCGTTATTTTTTTTTACCCCTGTTCACCTGTAGTGTCTTCAAAATGTATTATATAATGTATTTTTTTAAAATAATTTTACTATCCATATCTTTAAAGGCCGTTTTCTCAAATTTAGGTTTTTCTCACTCTGAGCCAGAAATCTCCACTTCAGCAGCACTGACATCCACCAAACTTCACACTTTCATCTCTATCTATATTCTGAAGGTTTGTACTGAGGGGTTTGTTCATATATCACTTATAGCCTGATTTATACAACATTTTATTCCTAAAAACATGGTGACAATTGATTTGTTTTTTAATGGCTGTTGAAAGTATTTTCAGATTTATGGAGTAAAAGAGATATCCAAAATTCCCTCCGTAAAAACCTTTGACTAGTAGAATTTTGAATCTGGTTTTACCCAATGTTCACATTTCTGTTCTGGAAATGAAAGTTAGCACAAATTTGATAAGATAATTAGATAATAATAAGAACAAAAATAATTGTCTTAATGTAAGTAATCAACTGGGGAAGGTTCATGGTGATATCTAGTTAAACATTTTACCCTATTCACCTGCGGTGTCTCTAATGAAATTTTTTTTTTCTAATGACAACAGATGAAATGATTGTGTGGTCGTGACACGGAGAATCAGCACCAACTCTGCAGCTCCCCTAGTTTCCCCTGTTTCAGCATCTTTCATTTGACTGGTTTGGTTTTATGGCTGCAAATAAGTCTCACAGCTCGAATCCTTGTTTCTAGCAGCAGCAGGCAGCTGTCTTCAGGAAAAAAATAAAAATAAATGAATAAAATAAAACAAAAACTCAGATAAACCACCGTACACTACCTGCTCAGCAGCAAACAGACAGACACAGTTAAAGACAAGCATAGTGAAGCATTTAGCAGCTAAAGAGATAGATATTTGTTTTTCTCAGGAGGTGGTGGAGACAAAAAAAACAAAAAAACAGTAGTAGTAAAAATAATAATAAAGATCAATTAAAGCTTCAGTAGGCAGTATATTTTTGGCATCATTGGGCAAAAATTTCTGCTTTAAAAAATCTAGCCCGTGACAGGAGATTTTGACCAATCACAGGTCATTTCACTGAGAGAGCGTTCCCATTGGCTGTGCTCCGGTCATGTGTCCAGAACTTGACGCTCCTTCACCAGATTTCACAATGGCGGCGGCGTCACAAACTTTCTCATTTTACAGCTAAACCGTGCACTACAAGATGATTCTGAAAACATTTGAGGAGAGAAATAGGCATTAACGTAACAGAATATTTATTCATATTTGATCAGCGCTGCCTTGTTTGAAAGTTTGGTCGGAGTTCGTGAGTGATTGACAGCTGGCTCTCATAGACGGCAGCTGGATTTGCTCCAATCTCGCCTACTTCAGCTTTAATGCATATTTAACATCACAGAATGTAAAACAAATCTCTCAACCCTCTGAGCTCATTCTTGAAAATGAAATACCTTAAAATGTAAGAAATCTGAATTAAAAGAGATATTCTCAAGTATTTGTTAAGCCTGACCCTAAAGACAGACATCCACGAGGCAGTGCTAAAGGTTTGTGTACACTGGGTCAAATATTTGTCTGGATTTTGTAATTAATCTATTAACAATTTTACAGTCACTGTATTCATGAGAGACAAATATTACATGTTGCATTAAGAAGTCTCAGGCACCAATGAAGGCTATGTGTATGTAATGTTTGTGTAAAGTCTACAGTGAGCTCAGTGCAAATCACTTCACTTTGCTCCGCAGTCACTCCATAATGCAAGGTGTTCCCGCTGAACATCCTCCATCCATCACCTTAATAGTGTAAGCTCTCCAATATTTATGCAGGGATTAAAGCATTTTAATATGCTAACAGTTAAGAAGGCTGATTATGATGAAGTGTGTTAATATCTCCATGAATAACCCAGAGCGAGGAAACCCGGGAAACTTAATGAATGACAGAAAAAGTGTGTGTTGGTGTTTATTCATAAATAAACTCACTGAAGACGGAGGGGAACGTATACTTCTTCATACCGTGGACTTCTAATCACAGGAGTTGTCTTTGTCCTGCACTATTTGTGTACAAATGATCATAAGGGGAGGTTTCGGTTAAGGTTAGGGAAAGGGTTGAGATTACCCTTACAAAAATTAAATGTATTATATATGTGTGCTATTAGTATACTTCTTTTAAACTTAAAATAAGAGAGTATGCTTTCTTTTTATGTTTTTATCAGAGATATACTTATCAAAATTATACTTAAGTATACATGGCTTATACTGATAAGTATAAAGAAAAGTCCAAGTATACTTGGCTAAGTAAGTTCACTTAACTTACAAGAATACTTGCTGTAAAAACTATTGAAGTAGTGAGAGTATTCTTTAAAGTGTACTTTCATAAACTAAGAAGTGGGCTACAAGTATATAACTAGTAACCTAACCTACCTATATACCGTACCTACACTCAAGAAAAGTCCGTGAAAATACTGGCCAATGTACCGCGTTAATATGAAGGAATGTTCTGTATCGATTTTTCACAGTTTCAGTTCAGAGTTTTTTCCGTATTTTTAAATACGCATTGCATTGTGGGAACAAGAACCTCCGCTAGCGCTAAAGTAGGAAGAGGCAGAGACCATCACACATGACAAAGTTTACTTCAGATTTGAAATTTTGGAAAAACTTTTCTCTCACTGCTGTGGTAAAAAAATCAACAATTGATGTCTAACTAAAATGATTTATGTTGAGGACTTAATGTTAGCTCAATAATGTTTCAGTTAGAAAGCTGTTTTGTTGTTTAGTTCAGCTGTTGTTGACCGTTAACGTTACCAGATACGCCAGGAATATTTTGCCGACTTATTTTGAGGCTAACACAAGTTTGATATTGTAATTTACCTTTTACCAATGCTTATATTTTAGACTTCAGTGGATGTCAGGTAGAGTTAGGTCCAGTTTTAGCTTCAGGCGGTCCACAGAGACCGATCGGTAATGTACAAATGCTAGTGTTAGCGTCTGTTTTCCCTCCAGAATGTAAAGGTTGTTCGTACTATTTGGCTAGGTACAGAGGACAGCCTGTAAATCAACAGAAATTTCCATTTTAGAGGTTGAAAAAAATGTTCTGCCAAGACATTATCTGTTTTTCTACGTATTTTTTTCTGAGAGTGTACTTGTAGTATAGTTCATATAGTTGTAGTACAAAATACAACTTGGATTTAAACTAATTGTGTACTCGAGGTTTACTACTCCTACATTTAAACTACACTTTAAAGTGTACTTTTGTAAATCAAAAAGTGGGCCAATTTAGTCCCAAGAAGTATTGAAGTAGTACACTTTAGTACATTATACACATTAGTATACTGTACTTATTACATAAAGTATACTTGGGATTACACTTGAACTATACTTAAGTTTACTTCATAAAATAAGCATGAATTATACTTCTTGTTTTGTAGGGTAGGCAAGTAGCAGTTATGGTTAGTTTAAGTATCTAGAAAATGAATGTAAGTCAATGTAATGTCCTCTAAAGTGATGGAAACACAACGCGTGTGTGTGTGTGTGTGTGTGTGTGTGCAGCCAAAGCAGCATTCCCCAGCCTTTCCCCACCTCTCCTCCTCACTCCAGAGCCTCTTAATAAAGCATCAGTTAAAAAGTGAATGGATCAATTAGGCAATTTATCCAGCTAATCTTTGGCAGGGCCCACCTTTTTGATGCCGCCAACAAAGTGACTGAAAACATTGTTAATGCATCCAAAAAATAAAAGGGGTTGCTTCTGCCTCTCGCTCCCAAATGATTTGGAATAATTTGCTTCTCATTCAGGAGATGGAAGGCAGCCGGGGCTCTCCCGTCGCTGGCAGTCGGCATGAAAGCACTTCGCCACCAACTTTCCCCCAATATCTCCTCACTGGAATCAGCTAAATGGCTATTAGGCCAGCGCCTCGTGCCAACACGCTCTCCATAATCACAAGGAGGAAGAGGTGCGAGTTTGGATGGGGTCTTAGTGTGACAGCTGTGTGTATTTGGTTTGGCAAGTGCGTTCTGTGTGTGTGTGCGTACAAGTCATTAGGATGTAATATGAGGGGTCTTCGGGGAGGCGTGCCATACGTGCTTCACAATGTGAAATGACAGGAAAATGTAGGATATTTTTAAGGTTCAGTTCTATATATGTATGCGTCCACAGTGATTTGTCTGCAGTAGCACATTATAGAAGAGGAAGCCTGTGTAGGATTAAGGTTACAAAGGCATTAAAGTGATGCCGTGTTCTATAAATATTAGCATTACATATGGAGCCAGTTCTGGCAAAGGAAAATGCATGAGCTATGAATTCATCTATAGTGTTGGTTAAGACAGCCCTGGTTAGTGCAGCCCCATCGCCAGGAAGAAATGTTGGCATTGTATGTTTCTGTTAACCACGGGATACGGTGAATGTCAACGTTTTTCAAAATATGTTTCATAAATACGTTTCATATTGGCCTGATATCACGGTTGCAGAATGCATAATCAAATGTGGTTAACATTGTAAAACGATTGGTTAGGTTTAGGTTAGATAATAATGTAAAAACATAACGTAACAATGTAACATAACAGCGTAACATAACGTGACGTAACGTAGCGTAACATACTGTAACATACCGTAACGTACCATAACATAACATACTATAACGTAACATAACATACATTAACGTAATAACGAACGTAACAATGCAACATAACAACGCATCGTGACAACGCAATGTAACAACCATAACGACGTAATCAGTGTAAATAAATAACAACCTTCCTTAGCAGGCTTTTTTACGTAACAAGTGTAACAGCGTTATGTATGAAGCATAAAGTCAATGTTTAATTTTGTTTTTATACGGGTCGCTCGATATAACACGTTACTTGCTCTGACTCACTTGCTCAACGTATCCGTGGTTTGCAGAACACGGTGGTAGTGACTGTGGTTCCACAACAGAGCTGAAGTGGAACTAGAACTTCTGGGTTCAGTTAGAAGTAACAATACAGCATTCAAACTCCCAATAAGATTTGCAAGAATGCTAAAAATCCGACCCGACAACATAATCTGACTCAACAGCAGCAGGGTTTACATTCACATATTTGTATGCACATTTTTTGAAAGATCGGCAAAATTAGATAAATCTTAATTAATTGAAAAAAGTGTTTACGCTCACTTGAAGTGGTTTTTGCCTTCATTGAAAAAAGAGTTGATGCTAAATGGATTATGTAAATGCCATTACCGAATACATTCTGATTTAGCAAAGATTTAACTCACATGACTGATCAGCTGTTTAAACTTTTGGCGTCTTCTTGGATATTCACATAACGTGTGAATGCTTGTCTTCGTCTCCGGACAACATGGCCAATACCAGCTCACATGAAAGAACAATTAAAACACTTCGTAACCTCTACTTCCCGGTTTGCAACCTCTACTCCTTCTACCCTGTTTACTGGTGGATTACAGCCTCACGTAGCCTATAGCGCCAACTTCTGACCAAACTACGCTTTGCGTAGCCAAGTTTATTTGCTCCAAACCAGCTGATGGAAATACGCCTAATTGCATTTCTTTTTTGCTATATGTCAAAAGTTGAATTGAATTGAATGGAAACGTGGATCGTTATGCCTAGTTGATCGTGCACACACAGTGAAATTACTTATTAGCACATTTAATTTTGGGACATTTCATGTCTGAAACAATTGACATGATGCAAGCACATGTGGTTTTCGGACATCTGACATGAAATATGATATTTCATGTTTAAAAACATGAATTTTAACCTCTCGACTGGCTAGTCTGTCAAGCTGGCGACATTAACCCACAGCGATCTTGGGATTAAACCAAGCAAAAGCCAAAGCAGAGATGCTTTAGATTGCAGTTCCACATTTGGCCACAGTAAGAAACCTTTTCATATTGTGAATATTAATCTATATACATGCAGACCTTTCCTTCTTAAAAAGGGTAAAATATTCATCACATAAAATGTTATTTTGCTGATTTTTTTTTCCCATCTGGGGATCACAAGACTTTTTAAATGATGTGTTATTTGAATGTTCCCTATGGACATCGGGTCTGGATTGACATAACATTTATTGGATGCTTTCTAATGTCAGCACAATCATCTCTATTCATTTCTGCCACATGTCATTTATAACCAAGTATTCTACATTTGCCATGACTGCAGATGAAGTCACTCAACCACTAAACCTGCAGAAGTGTTATGTGCCAACTGAGATGTTTGACCTGATGGCAGACATGACCAACACATCTGCTCCGTGGGTTTCAACAGAGCTTAATTAAAACATATTGCAACCCTAACTGGACTTCAAACGCTAGTTGTTAGGACTGGTTTTGTCCCCTGTAGGCTGGTGTGCTAGCTGGACACCTGCCTCCCTGCTCCCATATGTCCAACTATACATTTAATATATTTTAAGTCCAGCTAAAAGGAGACAGAATCTTTTTGTGAATAATGGTTTTGTTAAGCGTGATGAATTGGTTTATGTGTAATTGGCCGTTTGGCTGGTGAAGAGGGATTTTTTTGGGGACTACCGGCTGGAATGGGCTTCTCCTCTTTACCTCACGTTGCCAGAAGACACTTAACAAGCTGGCAGTGAAAATGGAAGGGGCCTGTTGAGCATGGATTCAAAGTTAATTTTTCCAGACACGATTATTAAAACCCTGTGCCAGTGTGTGAGTGTGTGCCTTTGTGTCCATGAGTGTGCCCATATGTGGCCCCTGTGAGAGCTCCCATGTGAATGCATATGCACCGTACAGTGTGTGTATTGGCAGGAATCCTTATGGCTGAGTGTGTCCCGACATGTGTGTGTCCACAGCTACGGGTGTGCTTACTCCAATGAGATCAATTATGGCCTCTTGTTAGCCCCAGTCACTTTGTCACTTTCTTGCCATGTCAAAGCAGATATATGGGGGGGAGGGAGGGGTTGTGTGTGTGTGCTGGGGGGTACAGACAGAACCAGATCAGCTGCTTTCCAGAGAACATGCTCGTCTTTATTCACAGTGAGGACTGGCTGTCTGCGGGGCTACATGCTCCCTCTCCCCTGTAGCAGCAGTACTGATGACCTACAGGGAAAATATGTTGCCTATCTTCACATCACTGCAAACATGCACACACACAGCCATCAGGTGGATACTGTTTGTGTGTTGAAAGCAAAGCAAAAGTGAATAAAATCAGTTGGCTGAAATGTATGATGATAACTATCAGTTTGATCCATTAAACACATCTATTGTTAGGGATGGGTGTTGAAACCCAGAATTAAACAGGACCAGAATTAACAAAAACGGAGTACTGTATTGACAAGCGCCGACGTTATTGGTTCTTTTACTTACATTACTGGCACTATTTAACGTTTTGATGCAGTATCTCCTGTGCTCTGTGTGTCTGGGATGAGCTCCTCTAGCTGTGCTTATTACTGTAAAATGTGCAATAAAACATTCTCAAGTAAAATACTTTGTCCGCAGTCTCTCATCCACAGTTGCTATTTGCAAGCGAAGCGCGCTAGCTCGGCTAATAGCAAATTGTTACAAACAAGCTAAAAAAAAGCTGTCTGTATGTAGTCTAATTGATTAGCTTAGTTTGCCACGTATCTTAATATGTGGTAAATTCTTATAAACTGATCAGCTGGCTGAGACAAAGCAGAGGACAGAGGACAGGAGGAAGGACTGTTACTGACTGATGGAGGACAGAGGACAGGAGGAAGGACTGATACTGACTGATGGAAGACAGAGGACAGGAGGAAGGACTGTTACTGACTGATGGATGACAGAGGACAAGAGGAAGGACTGATACTGACTGATGGGGGACAGAGGACAGGAGGAAGGACTGATACTGACTGATGGAGGACAGAGGACAGGAGGAAGGACTGATACTGACTGATGGGGGACAGAGGACAGGAGGAAGGACTGATACTGACTGATGGGGGACAGAGGACAGGAGGAAGGACTGATACTGA
>CAKAOH010001549.1:0-35257 GCA_916701665.1 Sebastiscus tertius | reverse complement strand
TATTTATCCCTTTAATTTATTTTCTTCTGTTATTTTTGATATTATATTATTTTACATAATTTATGTTATCTTTTCCTATGTTACAATGCCTAAATGTTTGTAAATTAATTAATTATCTTCAATGAAAACAAACATTTTTAAACTTCCCCAAAAGCTACTATGGAAGAGTACAGTCTATTTATTTATTTATTTTTCCCTTTAATTTATTTTCTGCTCCCTATTATTTTTTATTACATTATTTTATATAATTTAAGTTAACTTTTCCTATGTTACTAAGCCTAAATGTTTGTAAATGAATGAATTATCTTCAATTAAAACAAATATTTTTAAACTTCCCCAAGAGCTACTATGGAAGAGTACAGTCTATGTATTTATTTATTTATTTGTTTATTTATTTATCTATTTATTTATTTTTCCCTTTAATTTATTTTCTGCTCCCTATTATTTTATTACATTATTTGATATAATTTAAGTTAACTTTTCCTATGTTACTAAACCTAAATGTTTGTAAATTAATTAATTATTTTCAGTTAAAACAAACATTGTTAAAGATCTACTATGGTAGAGTACAGTCTATTTATTTATTTATTTATTCATTTTTCCCTTTAATTTATTTTCTACTCCCTATTATTTTTATTACATTATTTTAAATAATTTAAGTTATCTTTTCCTATATTACTATGCCTTAATGTTTTGTAAATTAATGAATAATCCTCAATTAAAAAAAAACAAAACCAAAAAAAAACATTCAAACTTCCCGGTGCACCACCCATATCATTCCCTTCCGGTGTCCTCGCTTCCTGCCGAGACCAGACGCAGTCAGAAACGTCCGGTGGAGTTTCGACATCTCATAAGGTTCCGGTTCTGTGGAAATGGCCTCGTCTAGTCACCTAGCTACAAATGCCAAATGAGCTGCTATTTGTCGGACTCGGCCGAGAGAAGATAGCCCCTGCCCGAGGCCACCTATTAGGGAAGTTTGTTACGGTAACTAAGGAGTGACTAGGCAGTAAAACAATGCCACATTTGCCGTGGCCAGAGCCGCTGTCACCAGGACAACTGAAGCGGCTGGAGGAGCATAAATACAGCGCCTCTGGTCGGTCTCTGTTTGAGCCTCCGTGTCAGATCTACTGGAACTGGCTCGTCCAGCAAATCCCGACATGGGTCGCACCAAACACCCTGACTATTGTGGGACTGATGGTCAACATCCTCACCACGGTGGTGCTCGTGTATTATTGTCCCACGGCAACAGAGGAGGTGAGTAAAAAGCGACCTTGGCACAAAGTTTCTATAATTACCTCTGGTATGGAGAGAATGCCCAGCCTCCATTCACAAAATGCGTAAATTAAAGTTTCGCGTCCACTTGTGCAAACTCAACATGCCTCAAAAAGCCTACATTTGAGATATTTCCTGAATCAAGAGTCTATATTTTATTTCGGCATATATTTTAGCCTCACAGCTACTCGTACTTCATTAACAGGGTCACCCTTGCTCGACTATAGCCCCCAATAACCTCTCTGGTATGGAAAGAATGCCCCAGCCTCCATTCACAAATTGCGTAATTTAAAGTTGCTTGGCCATTTAAGCAAACTCAAAATGCCTCAAAAAGCATACATTTGAGAAATTTCCTTAATTAGAGTCTACTTATTAATTCGGCTTACATTTTAGCCTCACAGCTACTCATACTTTTATAACATTTCCCACTTCATTAACAGGGTCACCCTTGCTCGACTATGATATGGAAAGAATTCCCAGCCTCCATTCACAAATTGCGTAATTTAAAGTTGCGTTGCCACTTTCGCACACTCAGCATGCCTCAAAAAGCCTACATTTGAAATATTTCCTGAATCAGAGTCTATATTTTAATTCGGCTTACATTTGAGCCTCACAGCTACTCATACTTTAATAACATTTCCCACTTCATTAACAGGGTCACCCTTGCTCGACTGTAGCCCCCAATTACCTCTCTGGTATGGAAAGAATGCCCAGCCTCCATTCACAAAATGCGTAAATTAAAGTTGAGTGGCCACTTGCGCACACTCAACATGCCTCAAAATGTCTACATTTGAGATATTTCCTTAATCAGAGTCTATATATTAATTCGGCATATATTTTAGCCTCATGGCTACTCATACTTTAATGACATTTCCCACCCATTATCCTAGAGGTCACCACAGGTCATTTTATACAGTGAGGTCATGTTTCAAAAAAATGGTCTATTATGTGAAATGGCTACTATGGGGACTAACATCATCATCAATTTATTTGCTGCTCCCTGTTATTTTTATTACATTATTTGATATAATTTAAGGTAACTTTTCCTGTGTTACTTTGCCTTAATGTTTGTAAATGAATTAATTATCTTCAATTAAAACAAACATTTTTAAACTTCCCCAAGAGCTACTATGGAAGAGTACAGTCTATTTATTTATGTATTTTTCCCTTTAATTTATTTTCTGCTCCCTATTTTTTTTTTATTACATTATTTACATTTATTACAGCTACTCATACTTTAATAACATTTCCCACTTCATTAACAGGGTCACCTTTGCTCGCTAATGCCAACCGTGTGGCAAAAGGTTCGCTCAATATTAAAGAGAGTTGATGTTTTAGTGAAATATGCCCTGTTTTTATGTATAGCAGTGTAAGCTGAATTAGAGACCGTCTCCCGATGATTCAGGAGACATATTAAAACACAAGGTGTTCAAGTTTGTATGACCACATACAAAGCGAGGACGCGTTAAATTGACAATATTCCTAGGGGAATGTTGTGGTCTTTCACGGACATTCTTGAAAAGTTGTCAGCTTTGACGTGTTGTTGTGTGTTGTTATCTGCTTAGGCTCTGTTGATGGTAAAAACACAGATATTTGAAGGAAAATGCTGTTATATTCTTCAGTTTACCATTAGAAAGGAGGCTAACCATTGGAATTAATACATTTTAGTGCTTATAACAGTAAAAAATAGCTGTTAAGATGACTAAATTGATGTGAAATGGCTCCAGATCTACCTCTAAATGTAGTCTCCGTTACATAATAACCTAAAATGTATACCTCAAATATACTAATAGGCCTTACAACAAACCTATGACCTATGATCCAGTTAACTTGTGTCACCGGGTTCACTGTGGAGCAGTAATGCATGCAGGACATGCATAGGTGTGTTTATCAGGTTTGCACCTTTGTCCAATCCAACTATGAATGAGAGCCCTTGCAACTAAGTCCACAGTCTACGCAGCATGCTGTTACTGTCAAATTCCACATGTGCAAAGGCATTCCCTTACTCATTATTTGGTGTTGCATAAGGCAAACCTGGGCCCTTCTTCATAGATTTGTATGAAAGTCCCATGCCTGTGCAAACAAACATTCGTGAGAGCAATTTATATGAACCGATGGACACACAGTTCAGAGATCTCCCTGAAGTGTGACCTTTGATAACCCTAATCAAGCGAACTCTGTCCCCACAAGTCCATGAGGCATTTAGGACAAGAAAACAGCAGGATCTCTGAATATTTCAGGACAGCATGACATTCTTGATCTCTCTGCAAACACAGACTATCTTTGTCTCTCTCTCTCTCACACGCACTTATACACACATTGTAGTGGTAAACACACTGGGTTGGCCGCCTCTAGTGTCCAGATGGTCTATAACCTCCACCCTAGTTAGAGGAATTGAGCAACAGCTGGAATCACTCATTCGCCCATGCCTACAGTATACACACTGATACACGTGGTGTGTGTGGACACTGAAATACACTTTCCTAACACTTGTATTACTACTCATAAGTTGCTGTTTTACTGTGAGTAATGTGGTGCTGATTTAAGATGATGATTTCTGCAATCTGCCACTTAAATAGTGCCTGCAGAACCACATCAGAACCACCCAGATCCTGACCCATCTTGGTTCATGATCATTGTTTTTACATTTGTATTTATATCTAGGATCAATTACAACAGAAATGCAAACATTTTTAACTTATGAACACTCATTACCCCCTCAACTATCCCCACCAACCTCTATATCTCCATAGTTGGATACATACATAATACAAATTAGTAATAAAAGTGGTAAAATACAGATAAACAAGTTAGTTAGCAAGCAATCAAAAATAGGTACCTAAGGAGAGGAAAAAAAAAAAAGAAAAATCTGGTGAATACATTTAGTAGTAAAATCATAATGTGCATACATTGACAGTAGGTTTTATCAAACATGCACAGCCTCACAATAATTATGTATCGTCTTAGCATGGAAATAGGACACACCAGTCATGATCCATTTAGTTTGTAGATAACAGCCTGAAAAGTCTCCACACCCATTCAATATGTGGCATGTGTTGGGTGAAATAACACTTCTGATCTCTTCCCCCTGAGGGTTCATGTTTTATTTCATAAAAGTGTATTCATTTATCAGTCCACATCCACTTTAAAACACTGCAGGAAATACTACATGTGATATACTATGTGTAAAATGAGTCTGTTTTGTAAGATTTTAATTCATAACATCTGAAATATCTGCATAAGATATGATATTGATATAGTTATGAAACTGACAAAAACAGTGACCTTTGCTTTATGGCTGCAACTAACTCTTATTTTCATTACAGACTAATCTGCTGATAACTGTCTCGATTAATCATTTGATCTATGTGATTAGGGTTGTAACAGTATCAGACTTCCATGGTACAATAACCATCTCAGAAAATATCACAGTTTCATGGTATATGGTATTAAACTATTATTTTTTTTTGACATTTTTTACTTGAAAAGTTACTTATACGATCAAATCAATTATCAAAATTGTCACAGTAATTTTCTTTGCGTTGAATAATTGATTAATCAGCCAATTGCTCTAAAGATTCTATATATGGAATTCAGAGCATTAATATAGCATCAAACAACTAACGTCTAAGTAAAGATATAGAGGAGTAATGTCTACGTGAGCAGAGAATGAAGTCACTCTCCCTCTGTGTGTGTTGTAATCAGAGTTTCTCTGTGCTTTGTTGACATTGGCAGGCCGGCCGCGTGTGCTTTTAGTGCGTACTCTCATACGACGGTTACACCTGATAACGGCATCCTGACCTACGGCATCGTCGCAGAAACATAGCACCCACCCTCCAGTACCCCCTCAGGTTAACACTGTTAGCTCTGTCAGCACTGTTGCTGTTGTTTGCACTGTTAGCGCTTTTAGCTCTGTTAGCTATGAGCTGCTGGCTCAGCTGCCGCCATCTTGAAAGTCGCGCGGAGGCAATAAACTCCCAAACTCGCATTTAGCACCTTTTAAGCTCTTGCTTGCTTTTCCTAATTGTGTGTCGTTTCAACATAAGGACCGGGCTGTGGTCCTTCTTGTGATGCAGGGATCTCTAATTAAAGTCTCTCCCACCCTCAGGCTCCAGCATGGGCCTTCATCATGAGCGCTCTGGGCCTGTTCATCTACCAGTCGCTGGACGCCATTGATGGGAAGCAGGCCAGGAGGACAAACAGCAGCTCGGCTCTGGGGGAGCTCTTCGACCACGGCTGCGACGCCGTCTCCACAGGTGCTGTGCTGAACCCAAACTATTAGTTTATATTATATTTATTCGGGGATCAGGGAGTGATATTCATTATTTGTTTGTTATCTTTCATCCTTCAGTCTTTGTTGCTGTGGGAACATGCATTTCCTGTGGAATAGGAAGATACCCAGACTGGATTTTCTTCTGTGGTTTTATCGGGATGTTCATGTTCTTCTGCGCCCACTGGCAGACCTACGTGTCCGGGACCCTCCGCTTTGGCCTGTAAGTCACACCTTCATCAGCGTAACAATGCAGATGCTGCTCTGCTCATATATAACTGTGAAACCGTTATATTGTCACTTAAATTAAAGGGGCTCTGTGTAAGAATCAGAAATTGCTTGTTAACAGTGACACCTGTGGCTGTTCAGTCAACGAGAGTCAGCGTCCTGTTGCTTGCGCTCACACTACGTAGACGCGAGCGAGCATCGGTCAAAACAGCGAGGCGATACACACCAGACTGAATTTGATTGACGGGCATCATGTTGATTAATGTTAGCAGGAATAAATAGAGGAAACCCAGAAAGTCGCGGAAGGTCTCATTTTTTAGGTTAAACACATTGGCAATAAAAAAAACAATTAAAACACATTCATATATGTAAAAAAAATGACACACAGTTCCTTTTAATAATCTCACTCTACCGTTCCTTTCTTCACAGGATTGACGTCACAGAGGTGCAGTTCGCCATCATTGCCATGTACTTGATGTCGGCCTTCGGAGGCGTGAGCCTTTGGCAAAGCACGGTAACTGAGAATGATGTACATATTGTACAGTCACATGTACAGATGCTCAGATACTGTACACACACACACAGGAACACTTTTCATTTCACCTTGTATTAGTAAAAGTTTTCTCCTCCATTAGTTTGATTATCTACTCAGTTCCTAGTTTTTTAGTCGTCATTCTAGTCTTTAAATAGAATTTGTGTTTTACTTTTACTCTGTGCTGCCTTTGGAGGCTTGACTTAACATCACATGAGAGAAGTGAGAAGGTAAATATGGGTAGCTAACGCCATGGCAACAGGTCATCTGTCGGACATGATCTGGCTCAAAAAGCTGATGATGTCACCCGCATTGTTTTTATTTTTTTTTGCTTTGCCCTCCCATCACGCTCGGCATGCCTGCAGCTTTCATATAGGCTCCTTTCTTCTTACTATGAGGAGAATGCTTTATGTCTTTGCATTAATTTGACCTTAACGTGTTTCCGTAGTTGCCCGTCATTGGAATGGAGCTGTACGTCTTCCCCATCATTGGCATCATCGGCGGCGCCCTCTACTCCTGCTACAACTACTTCCACGTCATTTTGAATGGAGGTGTCGGCAAAAACGGCTCAACTGTGGCTGTAAGTCAACACTTTACTGTCAGGAGATAGAGTTTATATAGCAGGTACTCTATTGTGATGCATGCTTAACAACATTTCCTCTGTTTAGGACACCAGCGTGCTGACTCCTGGTTTCCACATCGGCCTCATCCTCACGCTGGCCTTCATCATCTTCAAGAAGTCGTCCAGCCAGCTGTTCGAGCTCCACCCCTGTCTGTACCTGCTTGCCTTCGGCATGGTCATCTCCAAGATCTCCAACAAGCTGGTGGTACGTTCATCTTGTCTTTTAAGTGGTAGGCTAATGCTTACAATTTTAGTCCTGTTGGTATGGAAACACTCATGATTACAGCAGTAACAGCTAGAGAAAAATACTGCACCCAGTGTCTTTTTTGCGGCCGCTCCAAGCACTTCTAGTTGATAATCTCTGAACTTTTGGACACTCAGCCTTAGTATTATACTATTTGTAGAAGTAGATTCCAGTGGTGGCTGCATAGGATTGTTTCTGTGTCAAATTCTGTGTCAAATTTCATGAAAATCTTCAGGATTATATCTTTAATCAACCTAAAATAAATTGTCACAGCTCAAAAACTGAACCCATTTTTAGAATTGTTGTTTTTCACGTTTCCTCTGTTTTTATATAGGCAGGTAATTTAGTACAGTATGTATTAATCCGTGTTTTCTTTCCCTCGTGTGTATCTCTGCAGGTCGCACACATGACCAAGAGTGAGTTGTACCTCCCGGACACAGCCTTCGTCGGCCCCGGCCTCCTCTTCCTCAACCAATACTTCAACAGCTTCATCGATGAGCACATAGTCCTCTGGATCGCCGCGGTCAGTGTTTGACACATTTATATTATTAACGGTCCCTTTTTGAGTTGAGCTACTGACTATTATAGCTATCGCTTGGCGGTATATAACCAATCACTTCTATTTGATTATTATCAGTAAGAAGTTTGGACGTTTTGAGAGATCGGCCTGTTCAATTTAGATTTAAAATGATGAAAACAAAGACCTGATTTGCATTCAGAGCTGCCCAAAATGCAGAAAAGGCCTTACATTTAATGGTGTGAAATGATCTCTATGGTGACTGTTTGGACACTGTGGTGCTTCTTGAGGCTGCACCCTCGACTCACCCAACAAACAGAAGCAAACTTATCTTGAAGACTGTTGCAGAGAAAACTAGAAAAAACGACCAAACGGTTTCATAATTAATACCTTCTTTCTTTGCACACCTTTTTCTTTTGTATTCGACACATTCTTGTGACAACTTAATCGAACCAGGTGTGGAGGAGAGCCGCAGTAAAAACTTGCAGGACAGGTGCTGACTAACAAGGAAAATACACCGAGTCTATGTACACGTAAGCACAGTGTGGTTCTCAGTCCTGTTAGTGTGACTTTCACTTTAGCCGCCGTCTAATCTTTGACTCCTCACAGCTGTAGTTCAAGATTCAGTTCAAAGTTCCTTCGATGAGATGACTTGACATAAACCTTCCTTCGACATCCATAACGCAGGTTATCTCTACTGGCTTTGGTTTAATACTGCTCAGCTATGATATGAGAGGATAAAATGAAACTATTACAAGTCTATACTTGCTTTAGAGGCATCTTATAGCCATTTAAATTCCACAAAATTGTAAACCATTTGCAAGCTTTAAACAGAGTCATATGTCTAGTGTTATATTAGCTGCAACAACAACATCCAGGTGTTTTATTCTGACCAGCAGTCTTGGTTTGTTTTGGTCAAACGCAGGTTGAATGCATTGCTCATAATCACTGTGTGGTTCGCAGGAGTTTATGTGTGAAGAGTCTGAAGAGATAAAACTCCAACAACAACTTTATTATTAGACCAACACGTGTTGGCTTGTGGCTTTGAAAAATAAGCAGTTCTCAGTGTCAGGAGGAGCAGGACCGACAATAAGTGCTTTAAAGAACATTATGTTGAGTTAGACTGCTTAGTTAGACCCACTAGTATTTTTAAACTAAGGAACTAAGGGTTTGTTGCAGTCATAAGATGCCCTGCACACCCACACTGGTGTTTCCAGTTATTCTGGCTCTTTTAGATATCAAGTCACAACAGGAAAACCACAGCTGTCACTAATGACATTAACTACTCCTGGTGTTGTGTAAGCTGGCTTACTGGGACACTTACATATAACAGAGCCATCGTTAATGTTATCAGTTACGCCTGTACTTTTCCTGCTATGATAAGTCAAACTGTACGGGGGTGAATTTTTATATACAGTAACTCATCTGTTTAAGTTATATTAAGGCTTAAAGTTGGGTATAATTGAGGGTGTGTCCACTTTGAGTGACAGGTGGGTGCTGTAGGTTGGTAGCTGTCTACTCTGTTGCGTCACCCGGGTCGCCTCAGCTCCACCGACGATCCACCTCTTTGCCCATTTTTGGATTAGCCGTGAGTTAGGCTGTGTCATCACTGCCAAGATGGTGATGGCAAATAAAAGTACAGGGAATGACATAAAATACCCAACAATGAAATAAGATAGGAAGTGTGTTTAGTACACTAAAATAAGTGCCACAATTAATGTCATTGCTGCTTTTCCCGTGTAGGAAGTGGATGGTTTGTCTACAACTAAAACTTATTAGTGGATTTTTTTTAAATGGAGCTCTTCATATGGTAGTTTACATATATTTATTTAATGATAGACTTGTAGTTATGTCACCAATACTGCAGTTGTGGTTAAGTATATTTTTTATCCCCTCCATCTTTCTCCAGGTCTTCTCTCTTTTGGATCTAGCGCGCTACTGTACGGGCGTGTGCCTCCAGATCTCCTCCCACCTGCGCATCCGAGTCTTCAGCATCACGCCGCCGAGCAACGCCCACCGCGACTGACGACTTGCCCGGCGGGAGGAGGCGGGGGGAGACGAGGACCTCTCCCCGCTCCTGAGAGCAGACGATGACGAGGAGGGACCCTCCTCAACCCCGAGCCACTGCAGCCTTGACAAAGTGACCACTTCTGATTAAAACTGCCTCTCCCACAGGATGGAAAAAAAAAACAAAACCAACTCAACACTACAAAACCAAAAAATAGGAAAAAAAAGTCTTGACAAGCATGGATCTATTGAATGGAAAATTACATGGAGTTTCCCTTGAATTCCTCATTGGCTGTTGTAGCCAATACGTTTTAATTTAGACATCATGCATGTTGTCAGATAATAAAGTTTAGATTTTTACATCTACTTCATGCTTATTCAACTCAAATACCAAAATGTTTTCTTTAACAGGTTCTTTATAGTTTGGGAAAATATCAAAACATTTTATCTGCTTTAAATTTACAGACGTGTTTCCAACATTTTGGATTGTCGTATATTTACGACTCATAAATACACAACAATTAATAAATTAAATCTCTTTGATATTTGCTCAAACTAAATGGACTACCTATTGAAAGTTTTTTTTAAATCATTTGTTTTTATTTATGAAATGAATGTGACTCAATCGGACGTGAATCAGGGCTTGATCAAATTTTTTAAATGACCTTTAAAACCTCAAATAATTTCCAATGAAGTTTTGCAATGTGGACTGGCAGGTTGTCAACGTGACGGGGTGACTAGTCGGTGTTAGTGCTGAAAACGACGACAGGTTTTCTATCAGGCTTCTCTCACAAACACCTTTCTATTAATATTTTTATTCTCTGTTCATTCATCTCATCCTGGAAAATAAAAAAAACATCTCACCTCCGGCCTTTTAGAGCGCCGTCGACTGATGAAGCATTAACACACGACTCGTTCTGCTTTCTCTGTTCTTCTCCCTGAAGGGCTAATAGTTAATTATATGTGATTGTACAGAATTCAACTGAAAACGCCTTAAATATTTTTGTTGTAATTACTGTTTAACTTGTGAATATTTAAAACAGCTTTGTACTTTTTTTTTTTCCACTGAAGTATCATACCAGATGCAACAATAGTAATAATACAATCCTACTGGACCTGTTCACTCATAACGTTTCTTCACTTATACAAATGTATATTGTGTATAGGTGAGTGATTCATTTGGTTGATTTTTGATTGAATATTACTCAATTGTTGTAATCTGACTGACTCATTATTCAGGTTCATTTGGTTCAAAAGGGATATTTCTGTAGTGCCGGTAAACTATATGAGGGTAAAAGACAATTATTGAATTTTATTTGAAAAAATAAAATCCTCTCAGATTCTGCTTCTGCAGGATTATGGACATTATAAAGGAGCATGTCCTAAAGAGATGATGATTTTGCATAAATTACGACGGACTTTGGAACTATGCATTGAAATGTACAACTTTGATTTCAACACCATGTTGCACTGTTCAATAATACAGTAAAACAACTTTCTACTAACAGGTACTGTGTGAGTGGAAAAGATTGTAATAAAGAAAATATTTTTCATGTGGTGCATTGTTACTCTCAGTGGTGAAACAAGTACTCAATCCTTGACTGAAGTAAAAATCCCAATACCGCAGTGTAAAAATACTCCATTACAAGTAAAAAACACCTGCATTCAAAATAGTACTTAAAGGTCCCATATTGTAAAAAGTGAGATTTTCATGTCTTTTTTTATTATAAAGCAGGTTTAAGTCTTATATAAGTACTGTGAAAGTATTGAAATGCTCAATCCATGGAGAAATACACACAGCCCTTATTCAGAAACTGCCTTTGAAAAAAGCTGTCAGGATTTCTGTGCATTTGTGATGTCACAAATATCCTATATCCTATATTCTATTTCTACGCAATATATAGACTGTTTTAAAGTTTTAAACGAAATGTGTCCCAGTTTATTTCCTAATGCAGTGAATGTGAATGACATCAGCTGACAGGAAGTAAACATGGACCCAAGCTGTTGCCTAGCAACGCAATTCCGTCGAAATGCACTAAAACGGAGCGTTTCAGACAGAGGGTAAATACAGGCATATTTAGGCAGACAGTATGAGGAAAATAAAGTTTTTTTTTAACATTGTAACATGTAAACATGTTGTAGAAGAAACATAAAATACAAGTATGAACCTGAAAATTAGCATAATATGGGACCTTTAAGTTAAAGTACAGACATAGTTTGGTCTATAAAACATCTAAATATGGTGAAAAATGTCAAATAAGTATTTCCCAAAGCCCAATATGACGTCCTCAAATGTCTTGTTTTGTCCACAACTCAAAGATATTCAGTTTACTGTCATAGAGGAGTAAAGAAACCAGAAAATATTCACAATTAAGAAACTGGAATCAGAGATTTATTTTCTTTTATTTCTTAAAAAATTACTCAAACCGATTATCAAAATAGTTGGCGATTAATTTAATAGTTGACAACTAATTGATTAATCATTTTAACTCTAGTTAATTAAAGTATGAAGTAGCACAGAATGGAAAAAACTCAGGTAAAGTACCTCAAAATTGTACTTACTGTAAGTACAGTAATTGAGTAAATGTAATAGTAAATAAAGTACTATATTGACAACATGACAAAAACAGCAAGATGACTGAACCAAACCACATTTTATTTCAGTCAGAGGAGTTACTGAACTGATGCAATCTGAGGAAATCCTATTTTCCAAATGTGTTACTCATCGCCTCGCCTGCTGGCATCACACCGCAACACATCATGTGACTTTTAATGGTAAAATGCTGACTGCATCAAGAAGTCACTTCCTTTTCTGTCATTATAATAAAGAACTTTGTAAAACTGACATTCAGAGGGAAAAAAGGTTGGAGTAGTTGACGAGCATTTTTTTGATGTTTACATTCAGATGCATCAGATCACCGAGCTCACAGCCACAATAATACAATCAAAATAAGTTACAGAACATGCTGAGGGGGTCTGAATTTCAGACAGTAGCGAGCCCGTCGAGTCCCACAGGGACACACATACAGGTGGCTATGAAAGCTGTAGCATCACTTACATGTAGCTCCAACAATCAGTTATATTTGTACCACATTAAGAATCATTATTATTATCCCATATCCCATTCATTCTCACTGTAAATCACTTGATTAGGGTGTGATGTGATCAACATTTATAAGAAGACATGTAAAAAAAAAACAAAAAGGAGAGAAACAAAAGTGTTCAAACAAGCGGGAATGAACAACGAAGGCACTTCAAGTTTTCATGGTTTTTTTTAACAGACAACAGCCAACACTTAAATCATTTTATTCATCCTATATGTTTAAGTTTTTTCTTCATTTCTTTAAAATGAAACCATAGCGATAAAAGCCAAACAAAACCAGGGCTGCATGTATCGTCGTTTTTAATTAACTTGCGACAATCTTATTCAATTAATATTTTTTTTTAATCTATAAAAGCACTCAAGGTAGATGTCTTTTTTTTGTTTGACCAAGAGTCCAAAACCCAAAGATAATCAATTTATAGTACCATGATATAAAACAGAGAAAACGTTTGGCATTTTTCCGTGACTCAAACGATTAATTGATTATCGAAATAGTTACCAATCGATTTAATCCGCTAATCGTTTGAGCTTTAAACGCAACAGTTTGTGGATTTTATGGTAAACTTGCATTGCTGCACAAACACACACACACACACACACACACTCACCAGTCCTCACCAGCTGCTGTCAAAAGTTTCACACTTTAACAGCACATGAATCAGTGACATGAGGAGGGGTGGTGCAGTGTGGAGGGAGTGTTTGTTTGTGTACTTCAGTTTGTGAGTTGTACAAAAGTCTCAGACGCCCCCAGCGGAGGAAAAGAAGAATTACAAGCTTCTTCTTTGTGGCTGCCGTTCCCTTTCAGTGGCCAGCCCCACCCATCCATCCATCATCTTCTTCAAAATGTTTCATCACCATCTCGTGAAGTCTCTATCCTCCGTCCGTCGGCGCTGATGCAACACAAGCACGGAGGACTTCGGATTCCTGTTTCCACCCAGTCAACCCGGTCTGAACCCTCTCTACGGAGCAGGAGAGAGAGAGAGGGTGGAGGTGGAGGTGGAGGTTGTTGAAGTGCAGAAAGAAGAGGAGAGGGAAGACTTCCTTTTCTTTCACACCCGCTCAGGGTTGCTGTCCCTGTTCACTCTGCGTCGGGGGAACAGCTTTCGCTTCAGCAGAATCAGCTGCAGGCAGAGGCAAGGAGAGGATATGGCGTAATTAGAGACATCATGCAACTGAGGGAAGACAAAAAAAGCTTTGTGTTGTGTCAGCAAGAGGATGACGGTGATATAGAAGGGTGGGGATGTTGACACTATGAAGCTATGACTAAGTTCACCACTTAGCTTATTTGCTTTCTGGCAGGGAGTTTAGGTTAGTCACTGCTGAAGTGCCCTAAACTTTCATTCTTTCTAACAGCCAACAGGGGGCGATTCCTCTGAAGAAGCCTGATTGTATAGAAGTCTATGAGAAAATGAGCCTACTTCTCATTACCTCAGTAAACATTGTAAACATGAGTTTATGGTCTCAATCGCTAGTTTCAAGTCTTCTTCAACACAGCATGATGTTCATTTAGTAAATTATGGTCCCATTTAGAGTCAAATAGACCATAAAGCAGGGGATGCTTTAGGGCGTGGCTACTTTATGATTGACAGGTCGCTACCACGGCGTTGTCCGGTCTGAGAGTTGTCCATGTTTTCGTCTTACAACTTTAACCCTTTCACAGTGTGTTTTCACTTCATGAAAGTTAATTGTAACATTTTGGTCGCCTAAAAATATCTCCACCCTCTCGTGTCACTTCTGGTTCCAAAAACCCCACATGGTGACGGCCAAAAACCAAATAGGCAACAGCCAAAATGCTGAACTTGAGCTTTCAAAACGGCAGTCCACAAACCAATGGGTGACGTCACGGTGACTACGTCCACTTCTTATATACAGTCTATGATAACGACACACTTTTGGACAATATTTCCTGGATGGCATTCATACCGTTGCACTCATTTGTACAAAATATGACAGAAGTAGTTGTGCACAGAATGAAAAAAGAGAGAAATTGTTGAAAAAAACAACAACATGGTGATGTCCAAAATGCTGAACTGGAGGCGTCAAAACCATAGTCCACAAACCAATGGGTGACTTCACAGTGACTGCGTCCACTTCTTATATACAGTCTATGGGTATAACATGTCAATTAGTGAGCGTTAGAGGTGCCAGTAGGCAGATTTAGGTCCCTTCAGACAGAGCCAGGCTAGCAGTTTCCCCTTGTTGCCAGTCTTTATGCTAAGTTAACCATCTGTTGACTGTCGCTTCGTATTTACATACAGATATAAGTGGTATCGATGTTCTGAAATAAGACTTGGTTACTTAAAAGGACTTTGACACCAAATTCCCCTCGGACCTTCTGTAACCCAATAAAGCAGAAAGATAATCTTAGATGTAGGGCAGCAGAGTAAAATCACTTTTGATCTCTCTAATCTAAACTGTACAAAGCTGACTCAAATGTCTATGTCTTAATAACTTGGATAGCAGGACAGCCAGGCTCTGTTGGACACATTCCTAACTGGGAACACTGGTCCCACGGGTTGCTGTGGGGGAAAATTCTCCTAAGGTCACCGCAACTATTAACCTTTCTATAGGTTCGCTGAGGAGAAACTGGAAACCTTTGGATTAGGGAAGCGCCTCAGAGCAGCTCAATGTCAAACCGGGGCCGAGTAGTATTTGTTAAACACTTCCTGGTATTTGTTTTAATCTTTCAAATACCAAATTGGAAGAATTTGACAGGAAAGTTGTCCGAGAACACTATCCTGATTTTTAAATTCTTCGCTATAATGTTCTTTGGATGTTCTTTCAGATAGAAATCCCACTTATCTGGCAACAAAGAAGGCTGAAGCAAACACAAGTACTGTCTGATCCAATTCAAAAAGACAGACAAGTCTCGCGTTACTAAGAGGGCTGCTGGCCGTCTTTCATTTCTGTAAAGTCAGGCTCTGGCTCGGACGCTCATGCTAGCAAGACACATGAGAAGACCGCAGCTCCGAGTGGAACTTCGGTAGCGGAGGCCTGAATCATAGCTCAAGTGTGAATCATGGAAACGGAGAGATGTGTGAGCGAATGTCTTTTATCCGAATGTGTAAATAAAACTCCGTGTGTGGTCCGCGGTGGACACACTAACCTGTTCGGCAAAGAAGGACATGATGGTGAAGATGACGAGCGTCACGAGGACGCAGTGCGTCCAGAACTTCAGCTTGTCCCGATACACTCGCCTGCGAAAGAAAAAAAAAAAAAACACATTTCAGTTAGTTTTAAATAAAAGAAATCGAACTTTCATTACCGTCCAACACCAGACGCAGAAACTAAATTTGGCACTGTCTCACTGCGCTGTGATGTAACATGAAGGAAACATACAGTATGCAGAGGGCAGCAGGGCAACAGGGTGACAAGGTGACATCATCCAACGCCATCTGCCTGTTACTTTACTAACTCAAAGACAGAAGGCGAGGTGGGGAGGAGACGGGAGGCTCAGCTGTGTGATGATCTTAGAAATATCTTACAGCTAGCGACTGATCTGAAGCGGCTCGGTCTAATTTTAAAGCCTCTATGCGAAGCCGACATTCTCCAGCTGAAGCCCCCCCGAGTACAGGAGCAGGATCCCTGACAAAAAGCCTCTAAAGCCCCCGAGGGATTCCCACCGCTCCAACCTGGCAACGCTCGGCCCCCATGTGGTGACAGCCACGAAGCCTTAACTCTGGCTGTTTGGGGAAAAAAAAAAGAGGTTGATAAATTACCGCCTCCCTCTCAAAATGTATTTATTTATTTTAATTTGGGTTTTAATATTGATTAAACTATTTAATTTTGGTTTATATATAAACTTGGATTTACTAAACTGAGACACAATACATCGTTATCGTGGCTGATAATAGTTGCAGCCTCAGTAGCAACTAAACTCTTTCAATGTCCAGCTGATTAAAATAGTCTCTAAACTTGACATCCTACCATTCCTGGAGCTCCTCCATATGCAGGAACCGGTTGCGATACTCTCTGGGCAGTTCAAACTGGGACGGCAGCGGGAACATGGACTCGTAGAAGTCTCTCAGTACAGCTTTCACCGTGGCAGCGTCCTTATGGCTGTGGTCGATGTTGTCATTCAGACAGATGAACTTCCTGTTGGGGGATTAATGAAAATACAGATGTTAGTACAGTTTAACAGCCGGTATGGTTGCACCACATAGGAGGGAGAGTCTTTCCCACCTGGGATTCTTCCTAATGTCGTCTAACTGGCCGACCACATGGGACACGTTAGTCCGCACCATCTTGAAAGCGATCTCCTCCTCCCCCATGATCTCAAACCTGTACAACAGAGCAGCAACAATGAAGCTAAGCAGGGAGCATATCTGATTTCTTTTATGCTTTTTGAGACTGAATAATGGTACTTAAAGAGCTCACTTGTACTTATTCTGGTCTCTGAAGGCTTTCTGGATGCGCTCTGTGATGGGTTTGCAATAGAGGACGAGGCCTTTTGTGACAGGAGGCTGTGGATTGAAAACAGTACTGCTTCAGAACAGTCAAATAATTCAGCAAGAAAGGCGTAAATTTGAGGTTTTCTCTTTTTCAAAGTGGTTTGCTTCTAGTATGGCTCACCATGCTGGGGTCATAGTAGGCCTCCTGAGTTGGGTTCACCAGGTGGAGCTGGGTCAGGTTAGTCGGGAGAGTCTTAGAGCAGTTTATCAACATCTGCTCCAGGCCGGTGAGGTCCTAGAGATGAAACAAAGAAATATTACACACTTGTAGTAAGTCTCAAAGTCTTATATTAGGAAAAGAAGCTATATCGAAGCCAGGACGGACCTGAAGGCTGAGTGGCAGCTCGTGGATCCTTGTGGCCAGAGTTCGAATCTCTCGGTCGGACAGGATGCCCGAGTGGTCCGTGTCGATCTCGTCAAACACCTCAGACACGTTGAGCTGCTGCTGAGCGCTCATCAGGAAGTAGAAGTAGGAAAAGGCGAACTGCATGTCCTCCGAGTGACGAACGCGATGGCCTGACGTCTTGTCGAACTCCTCTGGGAATCTGATGAAAAGAGCACAGAGCAGTTTTAGGATATCGTCGCCTCTTCATGAACACCATAAACAAAGAATCTCACTCACGTGTCCTGCAGCTCCTGCATGATGAGGCGGTCGATCATGTGAGGCATGTGCGCGGGGACTTTGCGGGACGTGAATCCAAACTGTCCGTTGAGGAGCCTGTTGACGTAGCGCAGCGAGTCGGCAAAAGTGTCCTGCAGCCTTCGGCTGGTGGCGCCGCCGTCGGCCTCGTACGACAACTCTCTCTGCAGACGCTCCTCTTCCTGTAGAGTCAAAGAGATTAATATTCAAAGAAATTCAAATGTTTTGACTAGAAAAGTGGAAGTACGCCCTACTTACCTCGAGCAGTTTCTGGAAGTATTTCCTCCTCTCCCACGGCAGGAAGCCTCTGTCTGCGGAGATGAAGTGTTGGAGTTTCCTCCCGACTGGAGCTCCTCCCGCCTGACTCTCTTCACTCTTAGTTTTGGAAATGCTGCTTAGCAGTTTGGAAATCAAGGGCCTCTCGATCGCAGTTTTCAGATTAGGTTTGGGAGTTACTTTCTCAGCCTTATCATCAATATGGACTGGGATAAGAGGAGTTACAGGCGCGTCTTTCCTGGACTTTTCTTCTTTTGAGTTTTGATTTTTCTGAATATTTCCTGCTTTATCTTCCACAGGTGGTTTCCCCTCCAACTGCTCTCCCTCCAGGTCTTTATAGGGCTTACGGACCTTTTCTGCACCCTCATCAGCTGCTTGTGAATCGACGTCGTGCTGCTTTTGAGCCAGCGTCTCGTAAGGTTTCAGAAGTTCAGCCTTTGTGAGGTTATAACCCTTCATGGTGATGTCACCGATCAGAAGCTTCTCCTCCAGCTTCTGCAGCTCGCTTTGCACAGCAGCTGGTAGAAGCGACACATTCAGCGACGGCACCTCTACGACAACCTGAGGTTCACCAGGCGGCCTCTTCTGGATCTTAGGACCTTGTTTGTCCTCGGGGACATCCGAGAACGGGACCGGCGGCTCTGGAGTTGGGGTCGGCTTTGGCTCCTGGCTGGCGTCTTTGCTCGCAGCCTGGGACACGTTAGCCTGAGGCACCTCTCGGGTGTCGACGGCTACGCTGAAGCTCATTACGAACTCCGTGTCGTCCTCTTTCTGGAACGTGAGATTGTACTGAATCTGGGTGGCGTTGTGGCCCGGATGGAGCAGCAGGTGAATGGTCTTCCACTTGTTGGCGACGGAGGTGTGGCGAAGCGCCGGGTTGTCGCTCACGTGGGCCTCGGAGACTCTGCGGGCCAGCCTGTCGAAGCTGAAATACGGTCTGGTTTCACCTAATGGGAGGGTGTAGAGGCTCTGATCCCTCAGCAGGGTCACATGGTGCAGCTCGCCGAAGTGCTCTGCCACAGAAATGAATAGGATGAGGCCAACAACAAATCCCAGGACAAGACCAACACAAAAATGTGTTACTACTTCCCTTTATTACACCTTTTATTTATTATAATAAAGCAAATGTGGCTAGAAAATATCAGCATAGTATGCAATTTCATTGAACTCACCTTGGCCACAGTCTCCCACGTCATACCCACAAGAGAGAACGTTGCAAGCCTGGTCACAGAACTTGTCAGCCAGCCAGGAGTTGGCGCAGCCTTGATTACAGTACGACGTCCCCCCGAGACCTCCTGCAAACTGCCACACCTGTCCACCACCTCCACCGGCGCCGCCACCGCCGACCCCAGCCACAAACCGACTGTTCCCCGCCGCACCTGTCAGAGAAAAGGAACAACGTATTAAGACATGAATGACAGCTTATTTGTACAGGAGAGATGATAGTGGGGGATCTCTTTACCGAGGCAGTCTCCTCCGTCCCAGTCACAAGCGGAGTTGTTGCAGGCTTTGTCACAGTAGCCATCTTTGATCCAAGATCCTGGGCAGCCCTCAGCACAGTTGGGGACAGGCCAGGTGAGATACACCTGCAGGGAAAAGAGGAAAGAAAAGATGTAAAGGCCAGTTTGTAGTCAGAGAAAAGCAATCCTAATTTAACTTTCCTTGCATGAAACAGTCTGCACACTCCCCGGCGAGCACTATGTTATATTTGCTTCGCACCTTCTGTCCTTTGGAGTGGCTGTAGAAGTCGTCCGGCCAGACGTCTTTGCCAAACATCACATCGTCGTTGAGGTAAATGAACTTCTGGGAGAGCCCTGGGATGCGGTGCATGTGGGTCTCTATGGCCGGGGAGCTGAAGGTGGGAAGGTGGCTGTTGTTCAGGAAAGTATCCTGGAAGTCAAAGAACAACACATTTACATTCATATACTAATAAACTAAACATGTAATTTCCAATTTGGTTTTTAAGACATTACACAGGGTTAGGAGTCCGTAATGATAAGAGGACCACTTATCCCTGTTTCAGAGTGCAGTGCAGTGCAGTGTGGGAGGCCGAGGCTTAAGTTTTACCTGATGTGTGACAACTGTAACTCTGGGGTTATCCAGGTTGAGCCAGGAGGGAATCTGCCCATTAGTAACGATGAAGATGTGTCGAACCCAGGGGGCGTGTCTCTCCACAGAGCGCAGCGAGTAGCGCAGCTCCTCGTTGTCCTCGAACCGGCTGGCTGACACATCTTCATCCTGTTTGGACTGGAGAGGAGAAACGATACATATTTAGCTCGTATCTCATGATGAGCAGTGAACAGAGTTTCAGTGGAGGAGCAGTCGTACCTGTGAGATGGCGGTGAGGTCCCAGAACAAGTAGCCCGGGCTGATGGTTAACTCTTTCCCGTCTAGGGTCAGGTTCTTTTTAGCCTGCTGGGTGAGATCGGTGAAGTCTTGGGGAGTGTTCAGGTGGAGCAGGGCGATGCTGGCCTCCGAGTACAACTCAAACTGAGGAACAAATAAACAACAGTAAGGCGTTAATTGACCATTTGACAACAGTTGGATGGATTGCTGTGAAATTTGGTTACACAATCAAGGCCCCAAGAGGATCAATTCCAATCATTTTGGTGATCCCCTGGCTTTTCATATGGCGCCATCATCAGGCCAATTCAATAATGACATCCCCATCAGCCTCAGCTGGACTTTGTGATAATGCAGGTTAAACTAAGATGTAGAGCTGGACCTGAATATTCGATTATTTGCTCGTTGTGTAGGCATTTGATTCTTAATTTTGGGATTGAAATATTCTTTTTTTTTAACCCCTCAGGATTACAAACATGCATAAAACATACAAAACCTTTTGGAAAATGCTTCCCCCCCCACATAACGATACAAACAACAATACTGTAGAATAACGTGTTGCAGCGCTATGCCATCCATCTCAGCCAAGAAGGGAGAAATGTCTGGCCCGTCATGTCATGGAGACGAGACATACCAAAGCCCTCGCTGCCGTTGCTTGTGTTGTAGCGTTCTCCGCTCGGGCAGAAAGGGCCAAGTGGAAGCCTGCATTACACACGGGCTTGCAGCCAGGCACTGCAAGAGGAGTCACGTAATGCACGAAGACAGCAGCCTCAAAACGCCGGCGTTAAGGGGAGAGCTGGCCCACAAATGTGACCTTGAGGTTTGTCTACGCATGTACACACAGAGGGATGAGGTGAGGAGACGCTGAGCGCAGTCAGCGGCGTGTGTGCGTCCACATGAGACGTAAAAACGGGGCAGAAGAAGCAGGAGGATGAGACGCAACCACGGCTGAAGCTGTCCGTTATTGTTAACCAGTGACCCGAGAAGACCTTCATCAGTCTATCCTGGGGGCAGGAACATTTCTGGAAGTCTGGGAATGGAAACGACAAGACTGACGGAGTGACCTCTGACCCCGCAGCTACAAAATCAAAGCAGCGATGATGCTGGTGCAGAGACATTCGCTGGCTGCTGCAGTCACAACGACGTGTGTGTGTGTGTGTGTGTGTGTGTGTGTGTGTGTGTGTGTGTGTGTGTGTGTGTGTGTGTGTGTGTGTGTGTGTGTTTGTGTGTTTTAAAGAGGTGAGAGTTCGGAAAGTTCTATGATGTCATCGTCTCCATGGGGGTCACATGGGGATGGCTCTCTGTCTGATCTCAGGACAGCTATGCGAGGCATCAGAGGACTCGGGGAGTTACCTACTTTAAACAATCTGTCTTGCCTCTCTCGTCTCTTAAACTCTAAGCTTCCCCGGAAAATGACTCACCCCGTCTCACTCCATCATCCCCCACACTGAACCCAAACAGCTCACATGACCTCGACTCCTTTTGTTTTTCTCCGCTCCTGTTTTTAGGTGAGGAGGATTAGCTGCGTCTTATAAACCCAACTGGGAGAACTGAGGAGACAGAAAGCCCCGGATCACATTGCCGTCTGTATCATGGCTCTCTTTATAGTCCTGATAATGCTCTAACACACACACACACGTGGTGGCCTAACACTGGCAAACGCCTGCCTGCAAGCAAGTGTAAACTATTTTATACAAACACAGTATTTACTAGTAGAGCTTAACGATTTTGAAAAGATGTCTAATTGTGATTATTTTGACTGATACTACAATTGCCATATGATTTTTCGATATTCAATCGATTAATCAGTGAAAATATGCCAAATGTTTTCTGGTTCTAGCTTCTCAAATGAAAGGATTTGCTACTTTGTTCTGTGTCTTATCACTAAAGTGAATATCTTTAGGTTTTTGGATGGTTTACCCTCAACTCTGGGACATTGTAATCGTCAGTTTTCACCATTTTCTGACATTTTATTGTCTAAATCAAAGGTCTGAAACTGCATGATGATCATCATTAGACTCCAACATGTTTATTTTTGCATCTGGCCCACAAAGTAATTCCATATTCTTCCAATTTCCTTTAATTTGAATTCAGCTAAAGTTATTCCTCACCACAGTATTAACATGTTTATTAACATGTAACGCAGTTTTAGTCTTGATATAAACTCATCACTGTGGCCTCTATGTCACCGCAGAGGCAACAGAATATGTAATTAGTCTAGAAAGAATTGCGTTGACACTGAGTAAACCAATTAACCTTGTGGTGAGTGATCTATTTAAGCAGGTGGATTGAGATGTCGTGACGGCGAGGCAGAACAATAGACGGCTACATCTGAGCTGAAGCCGCGTCATCCTGCATCACCTGTCCGAGAGAAAACTATTTCTTTGAAGACATCATCTTAGGCAACTTAATTGGCATTCTTCAATATATTATTGACTAAAAAATATATATAAAAATATATTTTTATAATGAAAATAATCGCTAGTTGCAGCCCTTTTTTTAAACAAATGAAATTGTTAAATGCACAGCGGTTTCACAGCTCATTTAATCCTCTCTATCAGAGGTTAGCTGACGCCCTCCATATTTGCATATTTGCACTCAAGCATGCACACATTTTTCCAATACGTTTGCATTTAAACTGTGACATATGTGCCTTTTTACAACCTGGAAAAAATGCACAACCCACCTACACAAACACTTTAGCATTATATATTACATATTTTATCATTTTTTACCTTTGCATTTTTATCCTTTACACTTCTTTTTCTAATTATTGTTCCTTATTGCACACTAGTCTTTTTAGTAGAGCTGCAACAATTAATCTTTTTATCAATTAGTTGTCAGTTATTAAATTAATCATCAACTATTTTGATAATCGATTAATCAGTTTGAGTCATTTTTTAAGAAAAAAAAAGTTGAAATTCTCTGATTCCAGCTGCTTAAATGTGAATATTTTCTGGTTTCTTTACTCCACTATGACAATAAACTGAATATCTTTGAGTTGTGGACAAAACAAGACATTTAAGGACATCATCTTGGGCTTTGGAGCGGCATTTTTCACCATTTTATAAGCGAAACAACTAAATCGATTAATCAAGAAAAATAATCGACAGATTAATCAACAATGAATATAATCACTATTTAGTTGCAGCCCTACTTTTTTAGCACAGCTTCTAGACTGGCACTGCACATCCTGTATGAGAAATAAAAACCTTCTTGCTTCATGGAGGAGATGAGACACCATGTGGTCAGCCGCAGACAGATAAAAACACACGCTAACACAAACACATCAGCGGGCTTGTACACAAACAGTGGAGGGCAGATGATCGGGGTTGTGCGGCAGCTTTCATCACCATAGAGCTCGGTCTAACACCAGCTATAAATACCGTCTGTCTCTCAGCGCTGAACCTCTCCCTCCACACTAGGCACATCATCCCTCTTTCACAGAATTGGCCTGGCAACACCAGGAAACACCTTGAAACCCAAACTGTGTATTGTGTGGTGGCCCGAGTGCCCAGAATCCTTCCAGATTTAAAACGCCACACACACTTTCCATCCTGGATTGACTTCACATCTCTCACCACAAGCCCTTCATTTTAATCCAGCTTGCTCCTCTGATAAAAGAGAAAACCTGGACTCCACACAGGTAACGACAAGCATAACTAATCATGTAAGAGATGACAGGGCGTGTCCATGAGTGCAGGGAAGGTCAGTAAAATCCTTGTGACCTTTCAGCGTGCAGGCTGGCGCCACGCCACTCCAAACAGTTGTTAGTGTTAACCCCCACACCGCCAGCTAAGGTTACAGCCCGAATGCCGCCGGCTATTATCACATGACCTACCAGGCTGCACCGAGACCACAAACCTGGAGACAAATGCAGGGAATGATGGGACAACTGTGATGATATGTAGGTCAAACATGTTAACCTACAGGTCATCACACCCAAACTTAAAGAGAGTTTGACTCCCCTGAAGCTGCGTCTTGTAAATGTGGGTCTATGATATACAGTTATTATTATGCACAGTGTATTATTGTAATAATCAGAGTAGCTGCATGTTTGTTTTGGAGATTTTTTAATGCTATCTGGAATTGAGATGAAGAAACAACCAAGTCCAATTCATTCATTTCGGTTGATTATTATCTTCCTTTGTGCTTTATGTGATTAGTTTACTTGCTGGGTATGTTTCCTGGTGTATAACTTAGCGACTGAGGATAAAAACAACGGAATATTTTTGTTTTTTCCGTGCTAAACATTGCAACAAATTGCTGTGTTCTGGGAAAGCATACAATAACCAACTCTCTGACAGTAGTTTAAAGGATTATCAAGGCTCCTTTCTGTGGATAAATTAGCATTTGCAATAGAAGGAAATCCCCCAAAACCTTGATAAGATGATAGGATCATTCATAAACTAACCCCAGGGAGGATTGCAGGATTGACCAGAACAGTATCTGTTTTAAAATAACTCTGCACCTTTAGTATTTATTCATTTTTTAAATAATTATTTTATACAGTCCTTTTTTTCCATATATATATATATATATATTTACTTTTTAATGATTTGTGTTTTATTTATTGTACGCTAAATAATTAGCTTAACAAACCTAACTTTATTGCTTTGAAATAATATATAATTTTGTAGTATAATCCCGTTCTTATGTAAATGTAAGAGCCAAAGTGTAAAGACGCATTGCAGCTCAAATTACAGTATTTACAACTGTTTTAAATACAGTAGGGCTGCAATAAATAAATATTTTCATTTTCAATTAATATGCTGATAATTTTCTCAATTCATCGTTTGGTTTATAAAATGTTGGAAAATAGTTAAAATAGCCCGTCATTACTTCCGAAGCCTTGTTTGGTTTGAACTACAATCCAAAACATAGAAATATGTTCAGTTTACTCTCCTAGAGGACCAAGAAAATCTGCAAATATTCACAATCGAGAGGCTGGAACGAGTGAATTTGGGAACTTTTTGCTTAAAAATAATTAATTAATACTTAATTCTGCTAATCAACTAATTGATTAATTGACTAATTGCTTCAATTCTAAAATACAGTTGAGGGAGGTTTTTAAGACTTTAGGACAATTCATTATTCATGCTTCTTTGCTGATACTGTAAAGCTGTTGTATAACACTTTGTTTTGCTTTTAGTATACAAAGGCTGTTATTGAAGACGTTATCTAACCCGTCACCCATTAGTTCTAATCAGCCATGTGAGTATATTATGGGAAGACGGGACACACAGTTGACTCATGGCCGTCCTGCCCGTCTGCTGCTGGTGTGACAGGGTCACTCCGCTGTTTTGTTTTCTTTGATTATTTCAGAGTAATCCGCGCTCGTTAGTGACATTCCTCCCTCTCAAAATATAACGCAGACTTGTGATTAGTGAAAATTATTAGATACACAAGCCGCTGCGCTAAACAGAGGCCCTTTATCCACATCGCAACATAACTGTTTAAAATAGAGAAAGACCATATTTAGCAGGACGGTGCAACCTCCGCTCCAAGGAGGATTTGACATTTGTGTTTGGCCCTTTCTTAGATTACGCTGCTGCTGTGATGTATAAAAAGATCCTAATTTGTGCACAAAGATACAGTATATGTCTGTAGTGAGCAACACCCTTAAGCACTGTGAGAGTGACATCTGGTGGCAAAGTTCAGTTATGATGAAGTTAAAGAAATAATGCTCTAATTATCTGCATTAAGTAAGTAATATAGTTAACAAAATAAAGCTAAAAGTCAAATTGAGTCTACTGTACATGTATCTATAGTGAAACATTTAATAGACCAAACAACTAATCGATTAATAGAGAAAATAATCGACCATGAAAATAATACTTAATTGCAGCCCATGTCAGATATTTAATCAACATTTAGGTTAATATAAGTATCGGATCGGATAATACTAAAGGATTCGGATCAGACATCCCTAGTAATAAGTAATAATTTAGTGAGTAATAATAATAATCAGATTGACCAAGTACACAACCAGGCAAAGATATTCAGGTGCAAGACAAAAAAATACTAAACTGAGGTGCACAAAAAGGGCTCCAAATAAATAGTTTATTTTTCTTTTAAGGCAACATTTTGATCTGTATTAATAATAATAATTAATATGTTTTACCTGTTTGATCTTAGTGGTTATGGCAGACGGCAGTTTGACTCTCAGCTGCTCCGTTTCTTTATAGGTTGCCGGGAAGCCGCTCAGGTAGGCCAGAGACTGCATGCGGATCAGACCCGGAGCCTCTTTATCTGTCGTCTGCAAAACACGCAACAAACAAAGAGGAACGTTTCCTTAGAATTCTTTAGTCGATTAGTCATTTTCTTTTATCCTTTTTTCATGCCGAATGACTCATTTCCAAGCAACAACTCTGGTAAACACGAGATTTAAAGTGGTGCTTTTGTGCGATTCTTTGTGGAGAAACTCAGTTTCACAGATCTGTTGATTAAATCAACTAAATCAATCAGTCAACAAAAATCACATGCGTTTTAGTCGACTAAGAATTTCTTTAGGTCAAGGACAGCCTTAGTTTAAATGCTCCATAAAAATACCTTTTGATATTTAATAATCATTGTCTGCCACGATTTGAGGATATATGTTAAGTCAGACAGAGTGTCATGCAGTTCAACGTACATTTAACAGTTACTGTAACAGTTATAAACTCACCAGGTAACATCTGGACACAGAGAACTTCTGGTCTTCTCTAGACACATCCGTATAGGCTTTATCAGCTGTAAAAAAAACAAAAAACAACAACAATGAATAAATAATGAGCAAAACTAAAACTTCAGGTCAAATCAGTCCAGAAGACTAACGCCTTAATGTTAGAAAGGCTTATGTATGAGTATGGGACCTTTTAGATCATTAAAATGGTTAAACACTGCCAACAGGGTTCAGTATTAAGCAGCTGATCATGTGTTTTAAATGCATAAATTGACAGGCATCAGAATAGTTACACAAGTTAGACAGAATCAAATAAAATCGTCCAACCCTAGCTCTCACTTTCACTATACTGATGCTGCTGCTCTTACTGGTAATTCAGGTTTCTATCCACACCCGCTGCTGCATCCTCATGTTCTGGTTACTCATTAATCCTACTTCAAATAACATGTTTTGCATTGTCAATAATTGTTCATATCTCAGTGGTAATCTGCCTGCTGGGTTCAGTTATTACACCCCTCTGTGTTTTTATGTCTCTCCCTTGAGAAGCATTTAGGGAGCATCCTTTCCTGACAAATGTGTGCCTCATTTGTTGCTGGAAATCTAATTTTAATTAAGTGTTTCTGAACTCTTCTGTGTGTGTTTTACCGTCAGCCTGCGAGTGGAAGACGACCACAGAGACGGTGGTGGACGGGAGGAAGGGTTTGGTCATCAGCAGCAGCTCTTTGGCAGCGGAGAAGGAGGAGGAGAGCGACGGCAGCTCTTTGAGTGTGATGTTGGCTGGCAGAGCGGGGTCCAGTGCCAGCATGGGCGCTATGATGCAGTGAGACAGCAGGCATTCTGGCTTAACACTGAAAACAGAAAAGAATAATACTTAATGCATCTTCGCCTTGTGCTCCCACTCAGAGTACCACCTCTTCTAACTTTGTGGTTTTGCACTCAAACACACGTACGCGTGAAATTAGTCAAGTTTACACGTTCTGCAAACAGCCTCCTTTGTGGAAACGTTGAGTCTCTCTTGGTGTCTGCGGTTAAAACTCACAGATGGGTTTTTAACCTCGACACAAAGAGAGGAGGGAGATAAGGCCCCCTTTGTCAGCCTAACATTCTGGTGGTTTAACACAGGAAATCCTGATCTTGAACTCAAATCTTCATTGTGGGTCAGCTTTAAGATTCACGTCGCCACCGACGTCGATCATTTGAGTCAGTGCAAATTGTAAAAAGGACTCTTCCACCTCATTAGATATGAGATTCAAGCCACTATGTACACTTATTTTACAAAAAGATGCAAGAAATGATTGACTTTCAGATTCATATCCCATTGAAAATGAGCATAGTAGATCCTCTTTAACAATGTTAGGCCTCTTTTGTCTCCATCAAGTAACGGTTATCCCACCAGTTTTCACTTCAGTTAGGTCCCCCGGTGGTTTAAACCACCCCAACTTCCTGTTTCAACATTAAATTCTCACACTGCTGCCTCATTGTGTCTTTAACCGTCATTTCCCATTGTGTTGAAAAGCCAACGAGTCTGCAAATGATCTCTAAAAAGACACATTTAAACAAGTTTGAACAAAAAACTGGCCATTATAAGCTTCTTAAAAGTAGAATATGTGGCAGAGCTGGATTGCATTATGTTGTATAGGTGTACCCAGCGATCCTTTTCTTATCTCTTGCCTTTGTGGGCAATGTAAATCCGTGAACATGAATTCTGTATGGAAATATTGGATTTGCATATGACTATTGTTGGAGGTTTAGTTCTGATTTAATGCAAATCAGACATTTCATATGGCAATTTGATCTAGAAAGAGTTTCTCTGTTTATTTTCTGGAAAATTAATTACATCATGATATATACAGTACACTCAGCTGCCAGTTTATTAGGTACACAGTCCTGCAATAGATCCAACCTTCGTGAATACCTTTACGGATATACATTGGACAAAATAAACTGGCAACTGAGTCCATATATATCGTATCGTATATCATATATATGTATCATATTTATCGTATTATCGTATTACAACTATTTTGCCAACTATTTTGATAATTAATTAATTGGTTTGAGTCATTTTTAGGAAAGAAAAAAGTCAAAATTCTCTGATTCCAGCTTCGATTAATCGAGAAAATAATCGACAGATCAATCAACAATGAAAATATTTGCTTTTTTTGCAACCCTAATCAAAATGTCTACACAAAATGACATATACCATGATCCATATCCATACCACATAAGCCCACCCCTTCTCAAGTTTTTGTTCTAACTTTGTGACCTATGAGGACCCTCGAATACCCATCAACATATCGTCAGGCTCACCTCTCTTTTGGCACTTCAGTTGCCTCGCTTGCATTTTTCCCCAGACGTTCCCTGTGTGCAACAAAACAGTGAAATCATGTTATTGTCATTACCCTAAAGTAGTAACACTGTACTATAGCTGCATGTTATATAGCATGTTTTTCATGCCAACACCTGAGAGAAGAAGAAAAGTTCAGAGACGAATGAAACAGGAACTTTTCTCCTCAGTTATTCTAACCTTTGATTCCCTCTTCCTCTGGGTCAATGTCTGAACAAGCCAATCAGAGTGAAAATGATAATGCTGCAGCCAAATCAGACTGTATGCAGATAGAAATTGAAGTGTGTTTGCACCCTGTGACCACATACTGCAGGATAAGACTTTATGCAAAACAATAAAGGTTTATATTTAATTGCAGTAATGGATTTTACAACCTACATTTATTCTACCTAACCATCAAGGTTCACTGCCACACTGTATTTGCACAGACAGTGGAGTCACAGCTACCTCAGAACTCTTTGTTCCTCCTCCAGTTGCTCTTTGACCGTCTTCAGCTCCTTCAGCAGAGCCACGTCTGTGCCGTTCACCCATGTGTACACCACATCAATAGGCATGGGCAGACAGAGCCTGCAAAAAAAGAGAAAAGAAACACTCATATCACTCAAGACAGTACTCAAACTGCAAGGCCGTGACCCTGTTTCCCTCCTCCGAAGAGTCTGGATTAGTGTTTGTTCATGCATGGTTACACTCCTTCTTTAGAGATTCCTCTCAAGGAAAGGGTGCAAACAGTCCTGTGTGGCACCAAGGAAGGCATTTGCAGAAAGTTGGCATTCATATTTGTGAATAGGATATGATTTTTTACTTCTGAACCCTTGACTAAACGAAGGAGTGATAATGCATGTATTTCTTTTGTTGTGATGTGTCAAGGCACCCTTTATTGGGAGCTTAAATACTGTCTTTTGCTCACCTGCTTTGGAATGATTTCCCACCCACATTGTCTCTGTAGGAGTCAAACAGCACATGATACTGGTCCCGACTCCACTCCACCACCACCTGTATGGAAAAGAGGGTGCACAACATCATGCAATGCTGCAGGACAAGTAGTTACCAAGGCCACACCAAACCACACTCAAAAAACAGGTCAGTTTACTTGCTCACTCTTCTGCACAGGTACACTCTGTACAATAAGACTTCCTGAGTATTTAGGAGATCTATATACAAATATGCCGAATACCACAACAAAAACATATCAAAATTTCCTTTAAAGCTTTGTGTGATATTCACAAATCTTCCACAACAAAACATGGTTAACTTATTATGGTTGGACTGTCAGTTTAGCAAGCCATTGGACTCATTTCTTAAAATTTTCCTTTCAATACGTAAAATCAAGTGATTAATAATAATGCCGAATTAGCATGAACACCCTAAGGATTTATAAAACATCAGGATTAATGAGCTAAAAGATATGTAGGTTTACAAACTAGCTAGACCCCCGTTAAACAACCACTTTTTTGAGTGGAATCTGGTTTGCAAGCCATTGGAAGCAATGAAGTTATCAAGCCATTGGAGTCATTTCTTGACGAAATTTGAGATTTGAGGTTTTTTTTGTGATTAATAATAATGCCGAAGTGGCATGAACACCCTAAAGATTCATAAAACATCTGGATTAATGAGCTAAAAGATATGTAGGTTTACAAACTAGCTGGATCTCTTTTAAATAACCGATTTTTTGAGTGGAGTCTGGTTCAGCAGAATGTGTACACAGCTGTCAAGCAACTAGATTTAGCTAAATCAACAACAAAGCTGCCAGGAGTTAAGAAAACAAGAAGAAGCTCACCTCTCCGAACTGAAAGGCGGAAACTATCATGAGGACGATCCCCCCGAAGCAGAGGTAAAGCCCATACCGGTGGGACAGACAGGTGTAGGTCTGCCGCTGCAACAGCTTGAGCACCGAGTTGACGACTACCATGGTTGTCCTGGGCGACGCAGCATACCGCTGCATTCATTCACAGAAACGCAGGTTTTAACGCACTAAACTAAAACAAAGAAAGTAAACATCACAGACAGACCCGGATCTGTCAGCTGACCACCACTCAGACTGCATGACGACAACTCATGCGACGACCAGACATTTGACGGCTTCCTTCTTTGGCTCCTTGGAGGCGGTGACGCTGCAGCTTCTACACTTTTCGGACTCGCGGTCGCCCTCTGGCGGGGAGGAGCAAGGTCCGTGCTGCATTCAGGTTCCGACGTGGTGCGCTCAGGTTCCGACGTGGTGCCTTCAGGTTCAGATCAGATAAGATATTCCTTTATTAGTTTCGCAGTGGGGAAATTTGCAGTGTACAGCAGCAAAGGGGATAGTGCAAAAAACAAGATGCATCAGCTAACACAGTAAAAAAGAGCTAAACAAAATATGAACCATAAAGTAAGTATAAAAATAGGAGCATTACATACAGTATTGACAATAAACAGGCGATTAACAACATGATGTG
Organism: Sebastiscus tertius; assembly: GCA_916701665.1. Taxonomy (NCBI): domain Eukaryota; kingdom Metazoa; phylum Chordata; class Actinopteri; order Perciformes; family Sebastidae; genus Sebastiscus; species Sebastiscus tertius. The sequence continues at coordinate 3,309 of CAKAOH010001549.1, read as the reverse complement.
CAATTTAGTGCTGGAAAAGTTGTGTACAGTGTTTTTTTTTATTGAAAACTACTGAAAATGAGAGTGGTGTGAATCAAAAGTTTTGGGCTATAAAACCAAAATAATGAGCTGAAAGAAGATAAAAAAGCTCCAAGTTGGTTTATAATTATCTGTAGGTCAGCAACCACTTCACATCACAATCATTTGCTCCATTGTTATTATCATTATTATCTTTAAATATGCAGCTTTAAGATTTCCCATTGCTAAGTTAAAGGGCAAAAAGTCCTTCTGATAAAACAAAACAATGCATTGTTTTGTTTTATCAGAAGGACTTTTTGGCCTAAACGTTATCTGAGATTGTCTGGAGACAGAGCCATCATGACACTGTCAAAAGAAGTGTTTATCATCAGGTTGAATGCTAATCCCTCCATATCTCTTTGTAAATCCCACAATCAACATCAAAAGTGCACCAAATGTGCTCTGTAACAAAAGCATTTGTTTCTGGCAGGACCGGCTTAAGGCATAGGCCTTATAGGCAGTCGCCTAGGTTGCCACCTTCTGGGGGGCGTTGGTCGCCCTCTTAAAGAAAAATTTAAATACAAAATGCCGTTGGGGTCCCTTCCTCATTTTCTGCATTGAGGTAACAAATGAACAAATAAAAAAGAAAGAAATACAATTTTCACCCCTGTAACCATCTTTCTCACTATTTTTCATCTGTCCAGCCGCAATTATTTGTTAATAAAAGTGTAAATTGCAGTGAAACTGACTAAACACTTTTAAGCCAACAATATCAGGGACCACTTGTTTGAAAATTTAAATTTTTGTCTTGTGTCTTATGTTTGTTGTGGTTTACTGGGCTAGGGTTAGAGTTCTTGGGGGTTGAACCCGAACTCTAGAGCGCCACCGCCATGAGGTTGGAGCTCCAAATCCGAATTTCGCCTAAGGCACCAAAAGGACTAGAGTCGTCCTGGTTTCTGGCCACAGAAAAGCAGAAATACAGCTGCTCAGAACTAGCCTTTTACATCCCAAATCAACAGAGAGAACAAGAAACTACTAGGGAAAAAAAAGTGGAACTCGCTCAAGTGCCGTCACATGATATAAGTACAGGACTTTAGTCAAGTGAACTGGTGGTTGTATGTGTAGGTGGGGGGACCTTAAACCTCTCCCTCGGGTCAAGGATAGTTCCTGACCTTGGATGTGGATGGTTGAACTATGGGCATAATCCTATTGTGAGTCATTTGACAGTTTTCCCAAACTCCTCTCAGACAATCCAAAAGTCCTTTTCTCTATATGGTATCCTCTCCTGAGACCAGGCTGCAGTATATTCTCTGCTGAGTCAGGATTCCCACCAAGCCAGAGAGAAAAGGCCTTTTCAACCAGCAATTTCTTAAGATTGCTGCCAAGTCGGGCCCTGGCAAGCTTCAACTGCCACATCAACAATTAAATCTCTCTACAGAGATTTGAGCTGAAAGACCTCTGAACATGAGCCACCAGATGTTCCAGGTTCACCCTCAATACATCTGGCTCTGTCCCATTGTTTTCCCAGTCATCTAATCCAATAAATTACAGTGGTAGAAAGCTTTTTACTCCATTTACCCAGCAGCCACACATCAAAAAGCTAGATACCAACAGGTTAAAGGTGGTAACTTCCCCAGGACCCCAAACTATAAAGCCCTCATTCCCAGGGTGTCAAATACCGACGCTTTGTCACGGCCGTAGATACCGCCGCCCTATAAGGCTTTCCATTAACTACAATGCAAACCCGTCCGTGGCAACAGTAAACGCAACGGGAAGTGCTGTGATGACGTAGTGTGTTACGTTTCACTTTCACTTTACAATCAGCTGATCGTTCATGTCCCGTGTTCACAACGTCAAGTCACATTTTCACTGTACAAAACGTAGTAATTTTAAGCCCAACCATGTTGTTTTTTTCCTAAATCTAACTAAGAGGCATTGTTGCTTAAACCTTAGTAAGTGTTTTTGTTTAACTCACAACATTAAGCACGTGTTTACTGCGACCGAAATGTGACGCCGAGGGGTCTGACAAAGCGTCAACGTGTGACGAGTTGGGATGAGAACGTGTTACACTATCAGGGACCCGAAAAAGCCCAAGAATCACAGTGTGGCAAAGACTTTGTGGTAATTTGAGCAAATTTATTTGGAAATTTGCACCCTGTTCTGCCTCTTTATTTAGCATTCGATTGTATTTTTGATCCATTTATTGTTCCAATCTTATATTAATTTAATGAAGTTGGAGTATTTGATTTAAAGCTAAATTCTAGTATATATCAACCTACTGTATTTCCCATAAATGTGACTTTTGTAACTTTACATGTATATGGTATTTCATGGCAAGCTGTGCAAGCCTCCAAATAAACATGATTTTTGCATGAATTATTTCAAACTTTTGTCTCTTAAGTCTGAAAGTATACACAGAGAGTAACGCACTGGAATAGCTGGCTTAGGGGTTGACATCTGTGATAACTTGGCCAGCGTTGTTTCTCAGCTAATATTACCACGGTGTCCCCAGGTGAACCCGTCCTTAGGATCCCAGCCAGAGGCCGTATATTCTCTATCTGGGACAAACTAGCTTCTTCACCACCAGAGAGCAGTGGTGGAATAAATACAGTATACAGATACTCAAGTCCCATAATGTAGTAAATCTACTCAATTTATTCAAAAATGTAAAAGCTCAGGTGTATTATCAGCAAAGTTTACTTAAAGCTTCAAAAGTACTTAACTTTAAAATGCATAAAAATGGCCCCTGTAAGTACTATATTGTTATATGTTATATTTTTGTATTATTAATGCTGTGTATTAATAAAATGCAAGTAGCATTTCCCTGTTGTGTTAGGTCAAGGTGCAGTACATTATACTGCTGGGTATTAAGCTATAACAATGTGTTATATAGCTTATTATGCAAAGTAATCAGCTGTAAAAGAAATGTGGTGGAGTAAAAACTACAATATATCCCTTTTGAAATTTGCAGTAGAAGTATGAGGTATGGAAATACTATAAGTAAAGTACTTCCAAACTATACTTATACTTCCCACCCATGCCAGAGAGGTACCAATCCAGGTACTGACAACTGTAGTTTTAAGAAATCAGATTGTAAATAAATAAATAAATAAATAAAACTCAACTACAGTAAAGTACTGTATAATGTAATTATTGCTGGTGGAAAGTATCATAGTACTAGAGTACTGTACTTAATAACAGCGTTTAGGCTTCCCTGCTTTACTAATTACCTATTTTCCACTTAAATATTCCACCGTAAATATTATTTTTCCATTTTTTTAATAGCTATACTTTACAGATTGCGATTTAACA
>CAKAOH010001539.1:3398-27084 GCA_916701665.1 Sebastiscus tertius | reverse complement strand
GATGCCGTTAGGAGCACCGGAGGACACAGAGGCACATGATTTTTTTCAGGTTCCCTGTTTCATGTACTAGGTTTTATTATATATATATATATATATACATATTCTAACTTTTTTAATCATATTTGCTCCAATCTCGCCTACTTCTGCTTTATTGTAAAATAAGATCATAATAAATAAATAATAAAATAAATCACACTTGATAAAATAAGATTAAAAAAAAGGAAATAGAAAAAAGAAAAAAATACTGCCACTGAATAATAATAATATTAAAATCAGTACTAGCAGCCTTCACATACCGGTATACATCAATAAACACTGGAGCAGCTCCATTCTCTTCTACTCTGTTATGTATTTTCAACTTCAGTGGAGGTAATTTGAGATTATTAAATGTAAACTCAGAAAGTTTGACATTTTGTGCATAGTTTATTTTCGGGACCCGTGGCGTCTGAGGCTGGAAGCAAACACAGACAATCCCCAACAATTCCCGACGGATACAAATTCACAAAAGGTATCTCGATTACACCGACATAAGCGTTTTTAAGCCGTCCCAGAACGTCTTCCTGCAGCTCCTATCTGTGTTGGGTACAGCCAGAAAACTGCCCTCACTGTGGGGGGTCTCAAAACTACATTGAGTTACAACATTTTAAAATAATTGCTTCAGTCAACAATCAAACTGTAATATTATTAAAATGCAGAATAAAAGCACTTGTTTTCTATTCATAAGGCTCAGATAGTTCTCTCAATAACGTCATATTTTCACCCTTTTATTATTCACAATAAATATAGATGCTTTTTTTTGTATGAAAAACAAAAATAATGAAGCCTATCTAATTAATTCAAATCCAAGCGTGTATCAATTCATTTTAACATTAAAAAGTCAAAGCCGCATCTTCTGGTTGACAACATAATAATCATAGTTGTGTTTAAAGCACCGCATTTTCCGGCATTCATAAGCATGAAATTGAATTAAGGTCGCATCCGAGTTTGGTCACAACTTATTAGAGTGAACCTGCGTTAATCAAGACGGCTTTTATTAGACGGTGCCCTGTTTATGCTTTTTAATTGTCTCAGTAATGAATTCATACCAACAAGAAACAAAGTTGCAGTCGGAGAGGATAGCAGTTTGTTAATTGAGGACGGGGGAAAGGGTTCAGTAGTATCAGCAGCTTCTAGGTTGTTACAGTGGTCTTATTATTACCATGCAGGATGTGTCTGTATCTGTGTTGTTAGTATTCCACACTGCAGGCCAGCGACTATCAGGTCCAGTCAGAGAAAGCAGTCTGCACTGTTCATAGTGTCTGATTTGATTGCAAACGCAGGTGGAAGTCAACCACAAGATGTGATTTCCTCAGCTATAAATTCTGCACATGAACCCAGGTCAAGATCGAGAAGTTTCTGTGAAGGCTACTGATGTGGAATATTCTTTTTACGTCATTCTTATGCACACTGATATTTGCTTTCCTCGAGGCGTTTTAAATGTCATTTTATAAGAAGATAAAACCATAATTAATCTACCTGATTTTGTAAATGTGAATGTTGCATTTAAAAACCGGCCAACTCTGGTAAAATCCTGCTCGGTGTGATTGTGTGCTTCAAACAATGAGTCTGAAAAGTGAAGCCAATGTGGAAGTTCCTTAAACTTGTATTCTTTCTAACAGCCAGCAGGGGGCGACTCCTCTGGTTGCAAAAGACTGATTGTATAGAAGTCTATGAGAAAATGAGCCTACTTCTCACTTGATTTATTACCTCAGTAAACATTGTAAACATGAGTTTATGGTCTTAATCGCTAGTTTCAAGTCTTCTTCAATACAGCATGATGTTCATTTGGTAAATTATGGTCCCATTTAGAGTCAAATAGACGATAAAGAAGGGTATGCTTTAGGGCGTGGCTACCTTGTGATTGACAGGTCGCTACCACGGTGTTGTCTGGTCTCGGGGTTGTCCGCGTTTTTGTCTTACAAATTGAACCCTTTCATATGTGTTTTCAGTTCATGAAAGTTAATTGTAGCATTTTGGTCGCCTAAAAAATGTCTTATTCAGCATTCGCTCCACCCTCTCGTGTCACTTCTGGTTGCAAAAAAACAATATGGCGATGACCAAAAACCAAAATGGTGATGGTGCCGAACTCAAGGCTTCAAAACGGCACTCCATAAACCAGTGGGTGACATCACGTTGACTGCATCCACTTTTAGAAACAGTCTTGAGATCCCAGCCTCCTGGCACCTGTCCCCCAGTGTAAAGCCTCCAAACATCAGCATCCACTTTTGTCATTTTGTCGTACAAAGCTGCAGGATGATGTGAAGTATCAACGACACAAATTCAGGCTTAAATATGTCTTCATTTAGCTGCTTTATTGTTTACAAGGCTCTATTTTGAGTGAGCATATTGTTCGTGTCAAAACAAAAGCTAATCTGAACGCTTTACAGTGCTGACAGTCAAACACTTCGCTGTTGACTTTATAATGTTCGTCATCCTGTTTGTAAACTATTCTGGGCGTCCATATTGTGTGAACGAAGCAGGGAGTCGGCAAACACCCCAGAGTGTGTGTGTGTGTGTGTGTGTGTGTATACGTATGTGTTTACTGTATGTGTGCATGTACAGTACGTGTATCTCTCAAATCCCAGTCCCTGCGCTGAGTAAGCAGCTGAAATCCAGGCTGAAAATATCACTTGTCAAGGTGCCCCAGGGGTACGCGTACCTCTTTGCTTCCTGTTAAAGGACCTGTAATAATATTTACCCAGCATGCATCTCTGATGACAGCCCTCAAGCTACCACACAGGCCCTAATGTAAACAGTAGGTGTTGGAGAGGAGACGAGGGAAGAGGAGAGGAGTGTTGGGAGTCGAAGAAGAGGAAGAGGTGAAGGGGAGGATAGAAAAGGAGAGGAGAGAGGTGTCCCCATGGAATAGTGCTATACGATGCACACGGTGTGATTACAATGTCTCTGGTTTGATTTCGGCCGTAGAGCTTTGTTGCATGTCACTCCCTGATGTTCCTGTCTATCTCTACTGTCAACTGTCAAACGCAGGCAAGAACATGATGACAAAATATCTACAAAAAGAACGAGAGAAGAGGCAAACACAAACTGGTTCTGAAATATTTCCTTGTTGAGGATAAAGTAGATTAACATAAAAATGGGTAAAGCAGCACCTTTTTCTCCAACTCTATCAGCAAGCAGTATGACCTGCAGTAAAAATGGACATCATCTCCCTAGTACTGCTTAAAACCAACCCAGTCTCACAGGAAGGCGTATAAATACCAAGACATTACTAAGACATTCTGCGTGTCATGAGGACGCATTTTAGGCTTTTCATGTGTCATTTGTACGCCACGCAACAAAACTAAGGTCATGTCCGCAGTAAGGTTTAGGCAACAAAAAACGTCGTGGTTGGGCTTAAAATAAGTACATAAACTAAGTAAAATGTGTATGGAAACAACGTAACATAAGTACGGGAAACACGTCACAAACGTCATTAAAAAACGTAATATAACTTACAAAATAAAACACCGGTCTCCTGGGTAAAAGTCGTGTTCGTTGGAGCCATACACCTCCCCTCCCTCCCACCATAAGTGGTCTTTCTCACTAGCTCTGAGCATAGCATGTTTATTCAGATGCGTTTACATTGCAGTCAGTACAGATGACATGGCGTCCAAAGTCGTTTTTATTTCACGCTAAATGTCTCACGCATTATTTTGTCATTCATACGCCTTCTCCATGTGAACGGACTTAAAAGATAAGGCCGGTGATATTCCATGTTTTTCCTTTTTTTCCACAAGCCCCATGAAAAGCGCAAAAACAACAACAACCTTACTTACTGCACCACAGACCTCCATTGTTGTCCATGCCTGAAAATAGACCCCAACAAATACACTATTTACTCCTCTTTGAGTAAACTACACTTCCCAGGCGTTTTAGAAAATGGTTTCATTTTTAAGAACTGATATTTGTGACTTACTTTTATAGATTTATATCTTTATTAGGAACCAATGAACTTGGGGAAGTAACACATTGTTGAAGTAACACATTGTTGGCTTTGGTCTTTTCGAGGGACAATATCCTTTAATCTGTCTGTTAAGTCTTTTATCTGTAACTTTTCCACTCTCCTATATTCATTTGAAAACATTAGATATCTCAGCTTTTAGGTGGGCATTGATGCATTAATGAAGTCACCTTTTCACTATGGACAGCAGGGAACAAACCGGCTAATTAGAGCTGAGATTGAGCTTGGAGCAGCAATACATCACTATGTTTTGTCAGTTGGCTTTTGGGACTTGACAACAAAGAGTTTTGTGATGTGTTCGCCGGCTCAAAGCGGCGTCCTTCATTCAATGAGCAGGTGAAAATGCCAGCAGGTGGAGGGGGAGATTGGGAGCGTGTTAAAATGCCACTTGGCTGGGAGGTTGTTGTTTTGTTTTGTTCTTGTGCGCTTATGCATTCATTTATTTGTGAATTTGTGAGCACCGCATATCACCAAGCAAACGTTGATATTAATCAATAATGCTTTCAAGCTCCTTTTTTTTCTGCAATACAATAAGTGCATTGATACAGGCGCTTTTAAGCTTTTACGAGTTTTAATGAATGATTACATTTTACACACACAACCGATAGTACTGACAGTGACTCTGGCTGGGAATTAAAAATTCTCTCACATGCTTTTACTCTAACGAACCATCACAGAAACTTTCCTTCCAAAAACGGCTCCTTAATCACAGTGAAACTCTAAGCAGACCCAGAAGCCTCACTGAAAATGTTTTTTTTCTAGCACTGGTCTCTGAAGACTCTGCCGAGTTCATTAAAGGGTGAAGCTGGAGAAGATCAGTGACTACTGTTTGTCTTTGCTCTTTAGTACACAAAGACATTTTTCAGTTTTTGTGGAAGGAGCCACAAAATTGGCCAGTAAGAGGTGAGAAAACAACATGTGATAGGCATTACCAGGATGCACCTCAAACGCCTGCTATAGCCATGTTACATGACTGATGTATTTTTAATCTCGCCAGTGTAAATCTGCGTTTTTACTCGTCAGCACTGTTGGATTACATACCACATTACATATGGATCAGTCAATTAGAGGCCAAGTGGCACGCAGCCATGCATTTTAAGTTCAACCAAGATGTGAGAAGATATAAGGTTGAGCTCCGGAGAGCTCCCAATGCTGCTGTTTCTATTGCAGTAATTGTTTAGTTATGCAGTAAAATGGATCTCTTTTTTTCTTTACAAAGGCAGCTCAATCTATCCCTCAGCAAAAATGTGAGCCAGAGTACAAAAAAAAAAGAAGTGAGTGAAATTGTCTGAATTGAAATAAAGTCGATTACCCAGATGCTATCCCACTGCAAGTATTCCAACAAGGACCCGGCGAAATGAAGTTGGAATGAAATTGCTTTTTATAAATGCTCCCCCAACAGTAGCCCCTTTTATTCCTCTCCTCTTTTTTCCCCTTTCTTTTATGTGTTTTACAAGTTTCCATTAAAGACTTCCCAGTTCGTAACAATGCACAGCTTCAAGGCAGTCAAACAGAGAGCACTTATCACCTCTGCAGACATCTCTAATTGCTACTGTATTCCAGAGCAGACTAATCACAGACAAAGATATCCGGTCTGTGGGATATACTGTGCTATTATCTTGTACTGTCTGTATTTTCTGTAATATACCATCTGACAGCACGGGAGTGTGTATGTGAGACGATATTCTTTAGAAACAAACATCTCTGTTCTTCAAGTTAATGTGTGTTGTCTCTACGGGCAACTGATGTAAAATGATTCTGAACTTTCTTAGACATATACATATACTATTTTTATTTTGAATTGGTCTTCTTGCTGATATATTTCACAACACACTGGTTCTTCAGCCTTAAGGCCGTCAGTGTAGCACTCCAGAAGAAATCGAATTTGGCGTGTTCTCCGAGGGCTGCTATAAAAATACCACTATACTCACCGTGACTTCAGGTCTATTCATTTCATGGCAGCTCTGCAACACGAATGATCTTCAGTGGTGCAATTTTAAGTAGAGCTGGGCAATATATTGATATTATACAGTATATATAGTGTGAGATGAGACTAGATATCGTCTTAGATTTTGAATATCATAATAGGTGTCGTCTTTTCTTGGTTTTAAAGGCTGCATTACAGTAAAGTGAAGTCATTTTCTGAACTTATCAGACTGTTCTATTATTTGCCTTTACCCACTTAGTCATTATATCCACATTACTGATGATTATTAAATCTCATTGTGTAAATATCTTGTGAAAGCGCCAGTATTTAACCCTACAATATCGTTATATTTGTTAAAAAATATTGTGTTGTACTGTAGTATGCAGAATTACATTTTTCTTTTTCACTGTTATATTGTAATTTTGTTGTATTATTCTTGAAGCCTTTATATGTCAGCAATATTTAAATGTCACAGCTGGTTTAGAACAATGTGTCACGTTTTAAAAACTGATCATATGTTTGGTTTGTAAAACCTTAATGAGAAAAGTTATTAGTACTAAAGCGGTAGTGGAACAGAAAGAATAATAATATTTCGGTCTGAAATGTAGTGAAGTAGAAGTATAAAGTAGCATTAAATGAAAATACTGAGGTAAAGTACACGTATCTCAAAATAGTACTATAGTACAGTAATTAAACCTGCAGTAGGCAGAATATTTTTTGGCATCATTGGGCAAAAATTGCATAATAACCTTTCAGCATATTGTAATTCAAGTGTTCTGAGAGAAAACTAGACTTCTGCACCTCCTCATGGCTCTGTTTTCAGGCTTTAAAAAATCAGGAGTTCCTATTGGCTGTTCATTCAACAGAGGCAGCTGTAATCACTCGCAAACTCCGATCAAACGGTCAAACTAGGCAGCGCTGATCAAATATGAATCAATAATCTGTTACTGTAATGCCTATTTCTTGCCTCAAATGTTTTCAGAAACTTCTTGTAGTGTACTGTTTAGCTGTAAAATTAGAAAGTTTGCTCCAGCTGGTGGGTGGTGCTTGGTATTTTCTCAACTTATCTCAACATGGCTGCCTGGTCACAAACTTTCCCATTTTACAGGTAAACAGTACACTACAGGATGTCTCTGAAAACATTTGAGGCGAGAAATAGGCAGACTCCAGCTCCGCTTCGATTGGTTGTTATCCTCCGGTCTGTGAAATCTTGCAGATGCCATTAGGAGCACCGGAAGCACATCATTTTCTCATGTGCTACTGTCAGATATAGTAACCGTTTTATAAAAATAACATTTTTTAATCATATTTGCTCCAATTCTACCTGCTGCTGCTTTGAGTAAATGTACTTGTACATGCAACTGATGAGTTTTTGACACATTTTGGGTGTTGACATGGTTTGCATGTTCCCTCAAAAACAGGAAGCAAAAATTATACTCAGCAATGCAAATAAAGGGTTCACAACATCACATGACTGTTGAGCAGTGGCAGACGACGGTGCTTTGGAAGGTTGTGTGAAAATTGGAAACAGTTTGCTTTGCCCGCCTGCCAACACCACGGCAATTAAAACCAAGTGCAGAGTTCTGTTAGTGGTGCACCTGCCATTCTGCCCGTGCAAACCTCCAAATTCAGTTCCATTTGGCGTATCCTACCAGCCTTATGTATATATACACATTTATTCTCACATACGAAGAATTTAAACCCAAGCTTATTATGCATGACTTTTTCCATTTGCAAGAATCCTGCTGGCGTTGGTTCAAAACATTTCCACTTGGCCACTCACTATGCTTGTGTGTAGGCTGGAGTTGATGCTCTCTGTGTGTGTGTGTGTGTGTGTGTGTGTGTTAGTGTGTGTGTGTCTGCTTGTCCTCTACCATCACGTGTGTTTCCCCTTCTCCCCTTCCCCAACCTCGGGCCCGGCCCGGCTCTCAGGAGTCATCCCCTGGAAAGGCATGACAGAGCCCCAGTGTTTGGAAATGGCTGCGCTGGCAGCGATAAGCAGTTCAAAGAAGAGAGCGCATTAATGTAATTGGCTGCCAGCAGCACATTGGCCTCATCGTCTCATATCCACACGCAGTAACACACACTCGCCACGCGGATTATTGGAGTGGAGTGTGTGTGAGAGAGGAGAGAGGATGAGAATGGGGGGGAAGGGGGAGAGAGATGAAGGGAAGGACAGATAGAAGGAGGGGAGGAGGAGTCAGGGTCCTCATTGTGTCGCTCATTAAGCTGTGGGAGGCTCAGGGAGGCTGAGAGATGAGATGAGAGGTGTCAGAGTTAAATGTCAGGTCTGGGAGGGACGTGGCTGACCTCCATGAAGCCTACACACACACACACACACACAGAGAGAGAGGTAGAGAGGGGATCCTCTGCTGAATCTTCAGCCTCACATTATCCCCTCAACTTTCTCCTCACTCCCTAACTCCTCCTCTCCTCTCTCTGCCACTCACCTACTTTTTACCCTCTCAATTTTCCACCCATTACACCCAAATTACTGGTGTCATCGCAAATTGAATTGTTGCAACCGGATAGCAGCGTTTCCACTGAATAGCCTCGACCGCTACCTACTGCAGTGGAAGTGAAGGCCATTTCCTTCAGCTAATTTCCAAGTCTGTGTGATGGTACGGAGGAGAATGCCGGGTGGCTTCCTCCACTGTTATGAAATGTTTTCACCAAAGGCTGCGCGAGCGCTTTGAAGTTTCGACTCTCGCCCTTGTATTTCAAACATTCTCTCTCTGTGAGTTCTCTGCAAGCGCTTCTCACCCCACTTTCTATTTATTTTCGTTTTTCGCTGCCGCTCCGAGTTAAAATCTTGCTCTAATTTTTATTCTCACTCTCAGCTCATTCACATTCTGATCTTGCGGTATCTTGCGCCTTTTCCAACTTGACTCAAACACAAAATATATTGTGGAATAAACTGAAATTGGGAATTGTTTAAAAATGTTAGAGTTCAGATTTTTTGTTATAAATAAAGAAAGAAGCTCCGTGGCTAACAAATACTTCTGTTCAACTTACACAATAACTTGGCTTCCGATTTCTGCCCTCTTCTGTACTCGGATATAAATATTGTAATAAATAAAGTGAATATCTCACAAAATGATAAAAAAGACTGGAAACTACTTGTGATCTACAGCGATTACATTAAGGGAATGCAAGACATTTTATTAGCCTTGCTTTTATGTACTGTAACTAACTTCAGTTTCATATATTTTTCTTAGTTATCTTTAATAATTTTTTGTCTCCATGTATGTTGCATCATGTTACAGAAGACACTGTGAACTCTGATATTAGGTAGAGGTGCTATTTTGCCCCAAAAAAAGATGATGATGTTAATGATGTTATGGATAACGATGATTATGTGACCATTATCATTATCATTAGCAACATTAGCCGCCAACACAAAGTAATAGACCCTTTTTAAAGGAACATTGTGTAGGGGGATCTCATAAATGGAATATAATATTAATAAATATGTTTTCTTCAGTGTATAATGTCCTGGAAATAAGAATTGTGTATTTGTTACCTTAGAATGAACCGTTTATATCTACATAGGGAGCGGGTCCTCCTTTGCGGAGCCGGCTGGAGTCAACAACGTTACTCTCCATCTGCAACCTCACCGCTAGATGGCGCCAGATGTTACACACTGCTCCTTTAAAGCAACAAAATTCTGTGTCTTCGCAGGTCAGCCCTTCAAGTTAGACCCAAAGACGGCCCACAAGAAGCTGCGTCTGTCCAACGACTGTCTGACCATGGAGAAGGACGAGAGCTCGCTGAAGAAGAGCCACACCCCGGAGCGCTTCAGCGGCACGGGCTCCTATGGCGCGGCGGGTAACGTCTTCATTGACAGCGGGTGCCACTACTGGGAGGTGCTGCTGGGAGCGTCCACATGGTAAGAAACACACACGCACAAGAGCGCATTATATAAGCCTGCAAGGAGGCTCGATAAACCAAAATATCTTTCTGTAGGGAGTTTAAATCTAGGCTGTTATGCAAACTCACGCACAACAGACGCACTCACACACAGTGTATACTCTTATCCTATTTATATTCTTTTCACTAATTGGCTCCGAAGTAGACCTCTTCATGCAGGAAAGACCCAAAGGGCCCGTGCCTAGCTTGTGTGTCCTCAGCATGAGGTAGCTTGACTGTGCAAGTAAAGTCATTAAGGAGGACACTAGTTTCAGATCACTAATGCATTCCAAAATGTTCCTTCCCTGCAGGTATGCCATCGGCGTGGCTTACAAATCAGCCCCGAAAAACGAATGGAGCGGCAAGAACTCGTCCTCATGGGTGTTCTCACGCTGCAACAACAACTTTATGGTGCGCCACGACGGCAAGGAGATGCTGGTGGAGGCGAGCCTGCAGCTGAGGCGGCTGGGCGTCCTGCTGGACTACGACAACAATACACTGTCCTTCCATGACGCCATGAACTCCCAGCACATCCACACCTTTGAAGTCTCCTTCCTCCTGCCCGTTGTGCCCACTTTCATGATCTGGAACAAGTCGGTCATGATACTCTCAGGGCTTCCCGTCCCCGACTTTGTCGACAGCGTGGGCTCAGATCTTCAAGAGCAGCAGCAGCAGCAGATGGGCCTGTGCCGACAGGAGTCGCCATACTTGACCGGGATGAAGACCTGCCACTGAGAAAGGCCCACGAATGGCCTAGCAGAGTCCACTCAGACGCGGTGACTGAAAGGAGGCATTGAGAGGACCAGTTACTTTCTTATGGATTTAGAAAGTGTTGGAGATATACACACCAGTCTGAAATGTCAGTCCTGTTAGTTTGTAGCCATCCAATGCTTTGCAAATCCATCAGCGAATGGGAGCAAGGTCTTTTGACTGCAAACGTCAGTAGACCTGAAATTCATCTGATGCCCTGGAGTCACTGAAGGCAGGGCTGGACATCTGGTTTTATGACCATTTAAGGTCTTCCTGTTTGATTTATTTTCCTCCTGATCTGACCCTAGGCAGAAGACCAAGTAGGGAATGCTCTCGTCAGCCATTTAGAGTCTGAAGTTACAACATGTGAACAGTGAGATTAAAAAAACAAGATGCAGAGGCAGCAAAAAAGAAATCCAGTGAAGAATCCTCTGACTACAGACATTTTAACTTTATTTTAAATGTCCACATTTCCATCTCATTAAGGTTACAAGATATGTCAAGCAAACTAAATTTGACCAAAGCTAAATTAAAATTTGAATGAATTAGCAGCTAAAGGAATAGTTTAGTTTTAGTTTTTGTGGGAAGAATTATTTGAGATCGATACCACTCATGTTTGTACGCTAAATATGAAGCTAGAGCCAGCAGTTGGGTTATCTTAGCATAGCATAAAGACTTGATGGTGGTGGTGATTTTTTATAACCTGCATCCACCTGACCCGTTATGAGAACCAATCTGCACTGCCCAAACCACACAAAATATGCATCAATCGACCACCTGAACCCAACCCCACCCGCTAACCGCCAACGTTATGCATTATAGTACCACAATAAGGACTGAGGTCTGAGACAAGGGCAGAGACGAGCAGAGACGAGCGCCGCGGCTCGCCGTGCGTGTGGCACGGATCTTGTGTTACAGTGACGTGCCATCACCACGGCTACTCCGTGTGTTTGAGAGAGGTGGACTATTGCGTGCATTTCTGTAAGTTATTAATAACTTACCCAGAACGCTGCTTTGTCAATTTGTCACCCACCCGCCTGAACCCACGATATTTTCTAGTAAGCTCACCCTAACTGGGTCTCTGGGTTCTGGGTCGACCCACGCATCACGACTGGGCGGTCTCCAGTCTACTAGGTCCAGCACATAACTTCCTGTAAATCTACAGTGTTGATTTTACATTTCTTATTAAACAAATGAGATATAGGCCTAATGTGTACATTCACAAGCTTTTCAGGTGCTGCAGGGTGGATTTATTTACCTTTGGACAAAGCCAGACTAGCCGTTTCCCTGCGTTTCCCGCCTTTGTTCTAAGCTAAGCTAACCGCCTGCTGGCTCTAGCTTCATATTTAGCATACAGACATGAGAGTGGTATCATTCGTCCAATCTAATGCTGTGCTCCATTTACCTCGGAAATTGGACGTCGGAGTCAGGAATGACGTCACAACCAAGTTGAATGCGTTCTAGTACAACAAGTCAGAAAAATGAATCGGAATTTGGCAATGGCAATGTCAGCATTACTAGTTGATATGAAAACATTACATGCGGTATTTTGCGCGTACAAACACCGTAGCAGCATGCACTGATAGAAGTTGGACAGTACGGTGTGTACGAATGATTTAATGATGAGCCATCTTGAATTTTGAGGTCGGGGTTGGTGAGATTCATCCAACTTTCCAAGTCGGGAATCCGACATCAAGGGGCGTCCCAGTTGAAATTCCGACGTCCCAGTTCAAATGGAACGCAGCATAACTCGACAAGAAAGAGTACAAGCGTATGTCCTTTAAATGTTGATGTGCCTTCTTTGAGTCCACTTTATTGTGTGAGCTACATATGCTACCATTTTGCTAACGCAAATACATGCTAGCCGTGGACTTTTTGCATTGCATCGCATCACTTTTCATGTGTTGTAGCCTCAGTAGCTGTAAGTGGTCGTTGCTAAAGTCTTTTCCTTGATTTTCCTGCTAGATTTGACGCAGCAGTCCTGTTTGCATCGGCGGGTTGTAGCTTCCAAGTTTCAGGAAGTGTTAACGTTGCTCCCAGATATGAACAAGATCACAGGGGGTATATTTGCATCATGTGACTACTCAACTTGTATAATAAGAGGTTTATTGAATATTAGAGGAAAAAAAGTGTTATTTATGACAAAAAAGATGGTTTACTTTTATTATTAATCTCAAACATATTCATGATGCACTTTTTAATTTACACTATTTCCCCTCTATGAGTATTAAAGTAGATGGAGCTGAGTGGCAGGGATGTAATGGGGAGGGAAAGTGACAACTAGCACTACTGCTGGTTGTGTTCACCTTATTTTCATATTCATATTTAAAAAAAATCAGTTATGCTTAATAATTAGCGATGGTTACCGGATATCAACCATAATAGAGTATTGCAATAAAACACAGTTAAAACGATATCTTTTGTTTTGCTGACACCTAATCTGGTGTAATAAACCAGAAGCCCCTGCTGTAAAGTCAAAAGGTTTTTCACTGTGCTTTGAACACGACCAGTGACTTTCCCTCCCCGTGGCTCTTTTCGATAGCATATAGTAACTTTATCTTGTCTAGAAAAGGGATATGATTACGATGATGTTTATGCGATTTTTATCATGATGAAATGATGATAAACTAATAGCTGTTTTAAAAAGAACTTCACTCTGTCTTCGGCTATTCAGGGAAGGAGGGGGTTAACACTTTAACTTGCTGTCTGTCGCAATGTCATGGCATGATTGTGTTTTCCTCTGTGATTTGTTAACACGCACACATGCACATATACACACACACAAACCGACACACATGTTCATGTTTGGTTTAGGTTGGCCTTGTCGTGATAAATGCATGAATCCCACAACGGTTCACTGGGTAACTTAAGTAGCTTTTTCAAGTTCACTAAATCTTGTTTTTCATCGGATGCTGACTCACCTGCACATTTGCTTACGACAGACGTGACCTCTTTTTGTCACCCATCACTATTCAGATAGCAGCTGTTGCTGGATCCATTGTTTGCTTTTTATTCGGGATTTGAAGGCCTAGTGTGGGTTTGATATTCAGGTAGCGGCTCTGAGTCAGACAATCAAATATGTATCATAGTTTATGCAGATTTAAGAGATTGTGTAGCAGGAGGTAAAGTAGGGAGGGATTGTGACAAAGTAACATTTGAGGTTGTGTTAAAAAAAAGAAAGCAGATGTTTTACATTTGACACCTCATGGCCATTTTCACTCTTTTTACACACCACCAGGTATATACTTAATGTTGAATGTCATGTAACATTTGTATTGACAGGCTATATGATTTTCTCAACCATGAAAACACACACTGATTTCAATCATTTGTTAGTAACCATGGTTACGTATTGATGAGTTCAAGCAAAGATGAAGATGATGTAAAACTCTCAGCTATGGAAAGATCAGACATGTCATCCAGGTATTGATTGTATGAGCGCTATAGGCAACAGAGATGATCCACTGGTCAACACAGGAGGGGGAGGGTTCTCTTTCTTTTCTGTCAGGGTGGTTGGTGAATGTTACCTGACTTCCAGATATCCACCCATCTCGTTGAATAATGTCGGTCTCAGGCTCGAAACGGCCATGTGTTGATTTGTGATCCAGACTGACAAGCTCAACTCATCTGTGCAAGCGTGCTTGGCTGGGTCACTGCATGATTACGTGACCTTGCTGCAGGTTCATAACTCTTTCCTTATCTTCATGATGGGCTTTCTTATCCGAGTCGAGCATATTCTCTCCTTTTTTTGCAACAAAAAAAAAAGGAAATCATGACAAGAACTCTTGGAAATGTTCATTACAATGCATATCAGATAGTTTGCAGTGCTCTTTCTTTCTTTGTGTCACAAGTCAATACAGTAAAATATATACGGTGAATGATTTTCAATAGCTACCCACTCCTTGTAGTGCAGTGTAATACCCTAGAGACAATGCAATAGATTCTCCTTTTTTGCTTTTCTGTTTGTGTAACTTGGGAAATTATTTTTTACAACTCATGAGAAACACGCTCCTCTCCTTTTGGCATATGGACCTTGATAAACAGCACAAAAAAAAAAAGAGCAGCGTTGCTTTCATGCAAGGCTTCCTGTTTCCGTAGATATGAGAGATAATTTTAGCCAGAGAGGAATGTAAATCATATGGGGGAAATATATATTATATAAAGTTGTATAATATACAAAATATATATGAACCAATGTTATTTATGTGAACTTGAGTCCAATTAAAAGTCTGATCCCAAATGTGTTGGAGTCACGATTCTTTATCTCGACTGTTTTATTTATTTATTTATTTATTTTAACAATATCTTTATATTTACAATTATAACAAACATTATATATCAATTAAATGGTCAGTCTTGGCAGCAAATACAGTATACCATCAAATGATTAAGCAAGTACATAAAAAACAAACAGTAATTAAGACAGTAATTAATATACAGATGTTAGAGTAATTATAATTTACAGAAATCGTAAAGGTGACATGGGCTACTACATTTTATCATCTTATTCCAGTTACAACACCCCTGTCTTTTGGCTTTATATATTGATGTTTTATTGCCTCTAAACTTGCAGCCTGGCTCATGAAAATATAACAAGTTTTAATAAATCTGTTTTTGAGAGGCATGTCAAACGATACAATACAACTTTATTGTCAGTTTGCACTGAAATTCATTTTGCATCCATAGGCAGCGCAGTTTGAGAAAAAGTAAACATCTAATAGACATACTGTTACGATAGACAGACAGACAAGTAGGACCCATCAGATAAAAAACAAAAAACATCACAATTAACCATACATAACCCTTTAAAAAATGACCATCTGTCCTCTGGATTTACATCTCCTTAGCAGCACATTAATTATTATTTAGCAACAAGATGGACTGATGGACAAAAAGCCTGATCTTTAGCCTGATGCAATTAAATGTAGGGACTCTGAATCGCCTCTTGGAGGGCCGAAGTTGATATTCCCCTTTTAAAACATGGAAGGGATCAGAAGAGATGCTGTTGGCCAGTCTGAGCATGCTCTTGTTGTGAGCTGCTTGAAAGGAGGCTGTCACCGGTCGGCCAATGATCTTCCTGCAGATTTTGATTTGGCTATAAAGTTTAGTTTTAAGTTTTACAGATAGACTACTGAGCCAGGCTGTGCTGCAGTGCAACAGGACACTCTGAATCACTGAACTGAAAAATAGAAAAATAATCTGGCTACTGGCTCCAAATGATCTGCGAAGGAAGTAAATGCGCTGCTGTTTCTTCTTACAGGTAAATTCAATTTGAGGGGTCAATGATAGAGTGGAGTCTATCATAACTCCCAGGTATTTGTATGAAGAGACCTGTTTAATTTCTACATTATGAATTGTAACTGGAGGCAGCTGACAATCAGGAGGAAAGCCAAAACTAATTTCTTCTGTTCTTACGTCTTATATGTCATGCATGAACAGTGCTTTTTAACTCCTTGGTATGTAGTTTGGACATCAATTTAAAATGCAGCCCAAAGCTTCCAGAAAGGGTTGAACCGTGGAAGGGTTAAAGGCAGAGTGCTGTCCGGCTGCCAAGCTGGCAGGTCATCCAGAGCTCATGGTGGGGTTAGTGGGACTATGCCCTCTTAGCCCTCATCTGTTATCACTGGCACGAGCGCCTCATTACTACACATAGTACTGTAGTGCACGGGTCTCAACACTGCCTGCGAGCATGGCACACACACACTGACCCTGAAACAATGAACAATATGCTCACTTCTTTTGTAGCTTGTTTTCACAATATCATGAGGAAACCAGGGGAATCCAAGTCGCTAAAACCATTGAAAGAATATATTGCTCACCATGTAATTTAAAAAGTGTGTGAATATAGAAACATACAAATAATATCGTGCCCATTATTTGGCCATGTGGCCCTGTGTCTGCCCTGCAATATCCTAGAGCGGGGCACTGAAATTGTGTGAGCTCCAAGGTCACTGTTGTGCACCTGACCCTACACTGCTGCTGAAAAGATGAATTATCTCCCTCGGGGATCAATATGGCATCACACACATACATCATACCCATGACCTTGGACCGTTTGGACCAAATCTGTGCAACCTAAAGCTATAAAATGTGCTAAAACAAATTGTTTGTCCAAAAAAAGTCCAGGACCCCGGGAGTAGTTTCAAGTTTTTAATGGATTTTACCCAAAGTCTGCTAACAACGATCTATTTGATTGATGATTTTATTTTGTGGGTGTTTATTCCAAATAGTTTCCAAGTAGTTTCTTGGAAAGAAATATGTAATTTGTATCTAATTGTGGGTAAAATAGAGGCAGAGTTCAGTTAATACACTTCCAACTCATCAATTCCAATAACTTAAAAGCATAACCTTGATTGTTTTAGTCAGTTTGCACAGAAGGTCAGCTGAAAATGCAAAACCTGTCTACGGGTAAACATAGAGTTCAATGTCATTAATGATGAATCATATTTACTCTTTCAAGAAAACTCCATTTGAACTCAACAACTGCTTTTAAACTCAACACAAGTTTCCTGTTAGGGTACAAACGACAACAATATTGGTACATGGCTTAAGAATTTGCTCTGTTGGCAAACTTCTCACACTTTCAGGGGAAGTTTTAGTGTTTATTTAAATCAAGCCCAAATATTTAGCTTGTATTGAATGATTAGACTGTTGCTGCAGGACACAGGGGGGATTCAAGGATCAGACCTTAATGAGAAGGTGACATGTGTACAGTCAAGGGCATAGGTTTCGTTTCAACATTGGGGAGGACACATATTAATAAGCCGGAGGTCTGGGGGTCCTACCCTAGGAGCCTTTTCTGCAAATTATGGTGGAAAAGTCTTTATTCATGTAACGGCTGTAACAAGTTTCCTGTTAGGGTACAAACGACAACAATATTGGTACATGGCTTAAGAATTTACCATGTACCAATATTGGCTGTGAGCTTTCCAGTCATATCCAATTCATGCAATTCCAAGACTGTTTCGAGACCCCAGTATGCAGAAATATTCAAATACATCATTTTTAGAATAGGCGAAAATAACTGCATGCAAAAAAACTGCATAGTTTTTGCCCCAAACTGTATGTGATTATCATAAAGTGGGCTTGTCTGTAAAGGGGAGACTTGTGGGTACCCATGGAACCCATTTTCATTCACATATCTTGAGGTCAGAGGTCAAAGGACCCCTTTGAAAGCACCAATGCCAATTTTTCATCGCCAAAATTTTGCCTAAATTTGGAGTGTTATTTAGCCTCCTTCCCGGCAAGCTAACATGACATGGTTGGTACCAGTGGATTCCTTCAGTTCTATTTCATGTGATACCAATATCTTAAGACGGAGCCCGCAACAGCCTCTTAAAGACAGACACCAACAGACAGATCCCGGGGGTTTCCGAGGGTTTGATAATTACTTTTTAGGGGTGCTGAGATAAAATTTTGGTGTGCTTGAGAACCCCTAAAAAGAGTCTAAAATAGCCCATGGCAGGACAGATTATCACCACCAGAGTCTGACCTCAGCTCTCTGACATGATAATATTGGTTTGAGTTTAATATGGTATCCTCTTCCTCTTAACTTTCACCAGACCTCATTGAACTCAGCTTGACTACATAAGATTTAGCTCATCACATAGACTCTCTGCAGACTCTACTAACTTAATTCTTAAAGGCTGAGGGAAATCCATTACAGCCCATTAGCAACCTGCCTCTACATCAACCCTGTCTGGTAGGTTAAAACAGCAGTAGTCTGGACACTGGTTGCTTTTAGGTACAATTGAAGCAGTATTTCTACCCAGTGTGGGTTCACAGTGATGGATTACAAACCTCGGTGCATTAACTCCATCCAGTCCACTCCACAAGTTTAAGTGAGGCTGCGATTGGAGGCCTATATGCACCTTTCCATGTGTGAAAGATTAGATGGCATTTAAATGCGACGCTCACTCCGTCTCTGCTCCCTCACACTGCTAGCCAATGAGCAAGCAAGCCGTTTGGAGCAACCCATAATTACATTTCTAATTGCAGAATAATTAGGACTCCCCGTGTAGCTCGTTAAGTCATTTGTCACCGAAGCCTCTAATGTGGCGTACAACAACTCTCTAATTACACCAAATGAAAAGTCTACATGGTGGGGAGCATTTCGGCAATACCTGTGGCTTTAGGTTCGCCTGATAAAGTCAATTCATTCACACCTTGATTATTTGTTATTATTATTATTATGATTAGCTCCTTACTAAATGGGTGATTGCTTTGTCCAGCTGCAAAGTTTAAAATCTTCTAATGCTACTAATCACAAACTACTATGTAAGCGCGTGTGGTCTCGGCCTTAATGTGCAGAGCATTAGAGATGTGCTTTATCTCACCTTTGAAATACAGCAAGGTCAGGTAATTTCTCTCTCCAGGGAACAGTGAAAGACTAATGTACCCTTTCATCGCTATATATTATAGTAATGTACTCCCCTCTGGTCTCCCCAACAACACAGTAGCTACAACTTGACTATCTCAGAGTGCTGTTTTAGCAGAATTAAAAAAAAAAATAATTAAAAAAAAAACTCCTTACATGAACATATTGAGAAAATGCTTCATAGACACATCCCATGAGTGCTCAGGTCCTCTGATGACTCTTTTTTTTTTACCACCCAGACTGTCTTTAGGTCATGTGTGGCTGCTCTAAAGCCCCCCAGAGGACCTGAGTGTTAAAATGAATAAATAAAAACTATTTGCACATATTTGCTCTTATGTTATCAGTTTTATTGTATTTTATTTATTTATTTATTTTATTGTTTTATCACACAGATGTATGTTCAAGCGTTCATTTTTATGATCATGGTCACAGCTGTGATTGTCAGCTGCTCTGAATGAGGTAGTCTTGCAGCCTGAGGTGCAGGAATTATATGAGACAAGAGAGGAGACTTTAACTTTAACTTTCCATAACTATCACGAGTCTGTGTAATAGAACACGTGTCAATTTGATCATAAATGTAGTTAGTTGTAGTTAGTATCTGTGGTTTTTCTAGTCAATATAGCTACCGTGGTGCTAAACTAACATAGCAACTAGGTGGCTCACGCTGGCAAGCTGCGGCTGTGCTCGGCTCGTGATTGGCTCGTTCGAAGAAGAAGGCGAAGACGAAGGCGAACAGGAAGGCGAAGAAGAAGGCGAACAAGAAGAAGAAGTGTGTGAGGCCTTTCTGCTGTTTGTGACGTGAAGTATCCGTGATGTGTCTGCAGAGCCTCGTTCAGCTAGCATGTTGGAAAACGATGAGTATCGCAGTGGGACAGAGAGGCTGAGTGGACGGGTTATATTATATTATATGATGATGCACTGAGAATAAACGAGCAGAGAAGTTGAACCAGGAGCAGATGGAGGGAGATTTCATGATGCACAAAGAGGCCCACAGAAAGTCTTTCAGACAGGTGAGTCCAATAACACTGATTATTAATCACTGTAAAACCACATGGCTGTGTGCTGTGTAAACACTGTGCAGTCACTCCTTTGCTTTAATATGTGTGTGTTTGTGGAGGCAGCTGCTGCTGTGGAGTTTATATTCAATTCAATTCAAACTTTATTGCAGACTCAATAAGACCTTAAGGTCCATATAGGAAAAAAGAAAAAACAACAGCAATACATTTCATATAATAATAATAATAATGTTTGTGTTTGTGCATGTCCATGTTGTTGCTTTGGTGATGTTTCTGCTGTTGATCCTATAAGAAACATCTGGTTATTTAACTTATGTGGCTTAATATTGCTTGTTGTACCCGCTGTGATGTTCATAGCTCTTTTTATCTGTTGCTGGCTATTTTGTCCTCTTTTCTGGTTAATACCAATAAGGTTACATTGATTAGGGTGGTTGAACATATTCATAATTTATCAGTATCACTAATTGATTATCTATCTATCTATCTATCTATCTATCTATCTATCCAGGTGAGTGCCATCTATAGAAATGGCATTTACTGTTGGTTTGGACATGGTGTGATGTTGTTGCTCTTGTGTATACATTGACATTTAATGCAATATATTCTGTAGCCTAAAAGTGTTATTTCATTTAGCAATGGTGTCATATATCATCACATATATTTTGTCTTTTTCGATAAAAATCCTCCATCAAACTCTTTATGGTCTATCTGGGGCTTTTTGCTGTCCGATTGTGACTTCAATTCATTTTGAAGCACATTGTAACATTAAATTGTTGTTGTCGCTGCTGCAGATTTTCAGGCATAGTTGGTATGAAATGATATACTTTTGATGGCTCATTCAAAGCAGTAAATATGACAGCTCTATAAATAAAGAGTAGATGCATATGAATAAATACTGAGCCAGTCTCTTATTGTCCACGGCATTAAGTTTAATAGCATATCCTCTAAACTAATCGATATCCTAATAAACTGTGCAACCAATTATTGGCAGGGCAATACAAACCCACTGTGTCACAATATTTTTATTGCTTCCTCTTGTTGATACATAACTTCTTATGTGGGAAAGAAGTTATGCAAATCTGCTGTCAATCATTGTTTCATTCGTGCAACAAGCCAGGGTTTTCCCCTCCAGTATTAAAGTGTCATTAGTATTCCCATCACAGTAATACTACCCTATTCACAAAATCCAGCCAGATTTGTCATCAGCTGTGGACGGCCATCTGTGTGTGTCAGCGAGGTGTCGGTGTCTGTCAGAGCTACAAATGCACAGCTGGATATAATGAAGTGCAAATCTGCATCAAGCCCCTGGCCCTGTTTCACCGACACACACCTGCTCTAGCTGCACCTACCTGCCCACAGCGGAGTGACATCCAAGAAAAGCCTCATTTTATTACCATCTGCTTGGGAGGAAGTTATTTAAATCTGGCAAAATTAGAGGCTGATCTGCTTTCAAAATGGGAGAGTTTGACAGCGTGTGTAGGTGTGCGAGTGTGCACAATCCTGCATGTGTTTTTCAGTGTGTAGCCTATTTATGGCTGCTTGCATGTGGGTGGCTGCACGTGTCTTGTAATAAGGTTGTTTTCTTCCCTTGGCTACACTTTTGCCTATTTAACCTTTTGCTTAAGGAAATCCTTCAGAGACCGAGGCTCCTTTTTTCCTTTTCCGCTGAGTACATGCAGCATAAAAACAAGAAGAGCATCATCACAATAAATCAAAGATAAGAAATACGGAGATGGCAGATCAAAGAGAAGTGATAAAAATGAGTTGCCTTTGGACCTGTTGAGGCAGACAGAGGCAGCCTTTACCTTTCCTAAGTGAGGATGAATTAGACCACCGTGGAGGAGAGAGCAAAGGCTTGGCTCCCTGCCTGCGGGTTGATGGAAGAGAGCTATGAACTCTGGGAAATGAGGATCTAAACAGGCTGTAGATCACCGGGCCCACTGGCTCCATCTCTATCAGACTCTCTCTCTCTCTCTCTCTCTCTCTCTCTCTCTCTCTGACTCAAACAGCCAGACACACACTAACACTCACACCGCACACAGTCAATATCTAGATTAATCTCTGAGGGTGGAATCAATCAACCGGCCTGGTGGCGTCTCGGAGAGCCCCGGAGGCTTGATGGTGCTGCTGAAAGAGAGCGATATGTCCAGGTGCTTTAGAGAGATCTCAGTGGAAAATCTCCACCTTTCCATCTTTCCCTATGGATATGACAGGGTGTTACTTTCATAGAGATATTGTTGCCGTCGCTGACACATTGATGAACTGTTTTGGGAGAAAACCCTACGGTATGGGCAGGACGGGTGTTAGAGGGGTCATTCACTATCCTATCGATCGTTGGTTAAACCCCCTACTCCGAGCAGAGGTTATCCAATCATAGCTCCATAGTTTGCAGGGTAGTGTCTTCTTGTAGTCTTTCCAAAACCAAATACACAAGAGAAAAAGTATAAGGGATCATTAGTTGCATGTCCAGCTAACTATAGCTTACTATGCCTACAGTTAGAATCGAGTATTACTTTCAAGGTCAACAGTTAGAATATCATTCACTAAGGTATAGCTTGTGGGATTACACGGTAGATAGCTACAGCTGCTAAAATTGTTAGTGAATTTTAATAATAAAATAGGTAAATAAGAAGCCTACTTTTATCTAAGGCCCTGATCACACAGAAACGCGTCGCCCGAAACGCCCACCCACAAAACCATTGTTTTCCTATGTATGGTGCGCCTGCTGTGTGCTCTTTTCTTGCTCTGTGTTTTGTTTTTTTGTTTTTTAGACACGTATAAAAATTAAAATAATCTCAACTTTTCATCACCAGACATATAGTAGCCCCTTTCGTCAATGTCACACTTGGCCCAGGCAGCCAATCAAAACAAGCAAGAGGCAGGATTTGTTACTTTACCACTTTGGTCCTCTCATGTAGTGATAGTTTCACTACTGTGTGAGAGAGAGAGAGAGAGAGAGAGAGAGAGAGAGAGAGAGAGATTTTCCGTTGATCACGTTTGATCGCCTGGTTACGCAAGTTATTATAGTTAGTATTTGTGGTTTTTCTAGTCAAAATAGCTACCGTGGTGCTAAACTAACGTAGCAGCTGGGTGGCTCACGCTGGCAAGCTGCAGCTGTGCTCGGCTCATGATTGGCTCGTTCGAAGAAGAAGGCGAAGGCGAACAAGAAGAAGTGTGTGAGGCCTTTCTGCTGTTTGTGACAAGTATCCGTGATGTGTCTGCAGGGCCTCATTCAGCTAACATGTTGGAAAACGATGAGTATCTCAGTGGGACAGAGAGGCTGAGTAGACTGGTTATATTATATTATATGATGCACTGAGAATAAACGAGCACTCAACAGGTGCATCAGCTGTTTTGCCCGATGCCTTTTGGGGCCTAAAACGGTCTGTAATCAAGGACCCATTGTTTTAAAAAAAAAAACTACGTAAATCTGGTACTGTTATGTAAACTGCCTTAACCTTTAGAACTCTGCAGTAGAAATGGCTTATATTGGTATTGGTATTGTGTCATAAATAATGTCAAAAATACAAAAAAATCTGACTTGTTTTTTCATAAAATGTTCCTAAAGAAACACACAAAACCTATTGATCCAAAAGATTTCTACATGTAGAAACACGAACAAAATATTTCGTAATACTCCACAAGTTATTGGAACTATGCTCATTGTGTAGTCCTTGAAATATGCTCATTTTTATGAGCAGATCGAG